>JAGDQP010004669.1:0-83411 GCA_022664845.1 Lepisma saccharinum | reverse complement strand
CCTTCCCAAGGTGCCCAGGAGTACTAAGAGCACTCTGGTACTCAGTTTGATAGGAGGCTGAGTGCAATGTAGAGCGTCAGGCATGGGGACGATGGGTGCCTAACTTGTGACTGAAAATGTATCACAAAAATTGAACAGGATATTTTGAAACTGGTTAAATCAAAATAGGCTCAGATTGCGCGATATTATATTTACAATACAATCTGTCAAAAGTTAAAATTTGTGTTACGTTGAACTTATCACGTTGGACGAAGTGTATTAAAACTTTTAATTGAAGTTTCAACTTCTATATTTGCTAATGACAGTTTTCTTTTGGTGATGTTAGATTCGTTCAGACTGGTTTAGTTAAAATAGACAAGAATAAATGATCGTATCTTAAAGTGGCAATACTTATCCTAAGCTGGGTTTGTTCGTAAAACTGCCATAATATATTCATTTCATAATTTGACATGACAAAAAGGACATACATACACATGTGTTTACTTACCACACAATACATACAGGCAAAATGAAATACATATACTCAATTTTACATTTTCCTCGCATTTGAACTTGGTTATTCATAGGTGTTGAGCTCGTTGGCAAAATGGAGTAGGGGAAACGCGCTCGACATTGCAGTTCGAAAGCAAACTAACATGGGTTCAAATCCTGTTCAAGCCAAATATTTTTTACAAAATAATCGTGAATAATCTAATCATCTCTTTTCATACAAAACGGAGAATATTTCCGACTGTGGAGTGGAGCAACTGAGTCACTATAGCAAGGAAGATGATTTGCGAATGTTGGTTGGGAAAGTTCAAATCAAGTCTAAGGGGGCTACGAGCAAAGTTAACAACACGTCATTGATCAGAAATATGCACTTTTCACTTTTCTTCTTAGAAAGAAACACTATAACATTTGTTAAGCAAGTTTTGGGTACAGCCAACTGTGGATTATCGCTAGCGTGCGAGACTTCTAATTTGAAAACCTAGGTTCGATTCCCCACCAGCCAGTTTCTTTTTCACATACACTGAAGTATTCGAACAGATTTATCTCCGGGTTATGGAAAACTTACGAAGCATCACTGGTCAGAATCCGGATAAACACCCCGACAATTGTAAGGGATGTCAGCCCAAAACCTCGAGACTACCCCTAAATTTAACATATTGCGGACAAAAGTTGATAGAAACTGTGCAAAACTCTACGTCCAACGTCCCAATTTTGACTTTACGGCCCCAAATCTGAAAATCCTTTCAGCATCCTTGATTACAAAGTATTCCGAACCAGTATGTTTAATAAACCCCACTGAATTTGCAGACTCACCCCGCGCAAACAAACAATGTGTGTTACACATTTGACATTATCCCAGATGTGTATCAAAACTCTTGAATTTCATTGGAAATCATAAGTATTTACTCTGACCACCGAGTTTGGTCTCCATTTTGCAAGTGATTTAATGAATTTTTTAAGCATCCTTTATATATTCGAATAACCCTGCAAAAATATAAATTCACTTCTCTCTTGCTGTTAGATTTGATTTGTGGGAAATGAACTTTACACTGTGGGAACTGAACTTTCCACATTTTTTATCTGTACTTCTTCTTCTTCTATTTCCCCTTCTCTCTTTCTCACTCTCTCTCTAATTTCTCTGCCTCTGTCTTACAGACATCCATCGGTTTCAATGTTTCATTGTATGTTTAAATTTCTCCCTTGATCAACGTATGCATATTGATTCGTCTCGCTTTCATTTTATCGATACTAATACATGTCTATTTAAAAAAAAACATGTTTATGATGTTTGCCGATTTTTGTATGGGCGAGACGAGGAAGGACAAAGATCTGTTTACTGGAAACGATTATGGGATAAGAAGGTGCCATTTGGGTTACCTAGCTGCACGGCGTTCGGTGTCGCAATATGTTTTATGCGAAGTGTACCATCCCGGTATATGCCTGGCGTGACTGAGGAAAACACTGGGAAAACCTAAGTCAGGACAGTCAGCCGCTGGTACCGAACCGAGGTCCTCCCGAATACGAAACCAACGTTCTACCAAGTAAGGTACGGTGCTCGGAAGAAAGCATACTCGTTTCGATGTTTATCACATGCACGCACACAATATAATAGGCACGCCCTTACAAAATAACGTAAGTAACAACATAATATCAGAAATTATCAAGCATAAATATCGTGCATCATGCCCTATTTTTAAGAACTGATAGAAACAGACCTTTTCTCTTGTCTTTCATGCATAACGTTAGTGTTCTATGGAATTCATTAAGAAAGAAAAAAGAAAGAAACCATGGGTTTTAAAATTCATTTTTGTTTCTCCATATTCGGTAAGGATCTTTTCTATTGGACAATTTGAATTAAACTTGTCAGTGCCCTTCAACTAGTGGCAAACCTAAAATATAAATGGTGTTAGGTTTCCTATTTTATTGTTTGAAATGTGACTCTCTTAAGTTTTTCATTATTTGCTACATACTTCAAGAAATCATAAATATATTTTTCAGAACCCAGGACATATGATAATGTTTTCTGTTAAAGACAAGAAAATTCCAACCCTTGCTCGCTCACTCACACTCTCTCAGAATCACACACCGCCGACTCAAAGTTAGTTGGGTGGCCTATCTTGTAGGCTTAGAGAAAAATCGTGTATAACGAAGTCATGTGAACATTATTTTGGCCATGATAGTACAGTACTATCATACATCGAACTATCCAGTGCATTACGTTACCACACTAACTTCCTAAAATAAGGGAATGTAACAGATGAACAGAGAATGGAAGAGGAAGGCGTTCAGTAAGCATTGCCTAAATTCGTAAGTATTAATTCCACATATATGTGACTCTTCTTGGTCTGGTGGTGTTTTTGGTGGCATAAAGCTTCACATACGAGCATCAAATGTAAAGGGTCGGTAACTCAATACATGTATTCATTTGGCAATGGAATTCAACAAAAGAATAGCATCAACACTTCAAAATTAGATGCAATTTATCTTATTTTACATACGTGGATATATTACTTAAAATATTGATTTTAAAAGTAATTCAGTCAAGTACATCAGCCAAATACTAGATATTTAGTGAATCTAACACAAAATGTTTCAATGAAGTCTTCCATCTCATTTAAATCCAAAGATAAATCTTCTGCTCATATTTTAATTTTCTCAGGAAAGAGATCTCAGAAAATTGTTGATTGTCGGTTGAAGAATAGGAACAAAATATGGATATTGAATAACTGCAGTGTATATATATATATGTGTAGGGTTGTATAATATTTCTGTCTTTGTCGACCGTTCCTGTTATAGAAACCATATGCATAGTGGCCTCAGATGCTAATGTACTTGTGTTTTTATGCTTATCTAAAGAGTTAGGCACAAATGCGAAGCTTACTGCAAGAGTTGCCAGTAGTCGGAGATTTATAGGCATTCACTCCTTGCGATCATATTTTTGTTCTCCTTAAAATTCAAAGAATCTTCATGCAGTCTCAGAGGGCAGTTCTGTAGAAGCACTTACCAAGGAGAAACTAAAATTTCCATAAAGGATGGTTCTCATGAATTCAGTGAAGACCATGACAGTAACATTGAGAAATCCATTATTCAGCTATACGAGTCTGCAGAATCAAAGATATCTTCAATGTGCGATTGTGGCTATTCATGAGAAGAGACAATCAAAGCTCAAGATTTTCCCCCACGACAGTGACGTTTATTCCACTTATAGATGGAGTTACGAGTAGAGTGTTCAAAAATTTACCAGAGATATTCTCTTCTGATTCATACTCAGTAAGTGCTTTTGATTACGGATATCCATGAATTCGTCTGGAAGTGGTCAAATTTCAAGATAATCGCCTATTTGGAATGTGGCCAACGGCGAAAGCTTAAATTTTAAATTGTTATCACTATAACACAAAACCCGTTAGGAGATAACATTTTAGGACCTTTATCAAGGTTACTAGTCACACTTTAGTTATCTCTTCTAAATTTTAAAAAAATCTTTGTATCCTTAATGAGTAAAGGTTTATCTCGTTCTTGGAGTCAAATAATGTTATTACTCTATTCCAACCTGATTTTTCTGAAGACAGATTTATTCTATCAGCTTTATCAGAATTTTTGAAGACACAAGTACTTGTACAGATTGTAAAAAAAACTATTCATTTAGTATATTTTGTGATCTCAGCAAAGTCTTCGAATGTATTGATAACACATTACTGCTGTCACAACTTAATAATTACGTAATAAGAATAAGAATAATCCAATGAGTGGTTTAAATCTAATCTTTACAATAGATCACAATTTGTAAAAATAAGTCAATATAATTTCACAGACTTACTTCTAAACCGAAACCATTGTAGAACTTCAAGGTTAGGTCCTAGGCCCTTTACTATTTCTAATTTACATTAGTGACGTGCCCAATAATATATCAGAGGGGGAAGTAGTTTAATATGCAAATTATATAAAATTTCATTATTAAAAATAACAGTATTAGCGAATTACAGAAGCAAACTAATACATCATCTTCAGGATTAAATCACAGTGTCCTTAATAATAATCTGGTCTCGAAGAGTGAAAAAATTAAAAGTATACATCTATTTTCATCCTCGTTTACATCCATCAATCTTACCTAGGTAACTATTAACAACAAATACACTTAAAGTGTGAAAACAACAAAACTTCTTGTTCTATACATAAAAAATAATAAACTTTCATGGAATAAATAAATAATTTATGAATTGACGCACATTCTTTACAATCAATAAATATATAATTGACATTTAATCGTAAGACAACTATTCTAGTAAAATGAAAATATGATTCACTTTTTATTTATAAATGTAACTCATGATGGACTTGGTTATTTAATAAATTTAAATAGTTTCATAACTTATGAATTGAAACATTTATACGCCTGATACAGGATTAAACTAATCATTACCATAAATAGGACGATGATGATACTATTGACGCTTAGTCCCTTGTATGTATGAACTGGGAGAGGATTAGACAAATCTAGTTTCAGTTCTTTATAAAATAACCCTACGCTCAAAAAAAATTGTTACCTTTACGCAATGCAGGACACCCAAAGGGTTGGTTTTCAACATTACACAGAGAATTCCTACTGTTATTTTCGAATTTATGGGGCAAAATTAATTCTAATACATACCTCTTGAGTTTTAAACTTCAATATTATAAAATACTCGAACTTCAAATTCCAACTGACAGTTTAATTTGCAGATAATGTTCTATTTCCGTTTCTGTCATTTAAATCAATATGTCAGTACACTAAAGTTTGAATTTTATATGATTGTACATACTTGAAATAATTTCATGTCTTATAATTAAAAAATACGATATCCCTACGTATTATCATAGACCTGACGGTAATATTGAGACACAACATTTGGTTGTCACGCATTGGATAACGGTAATCATTTTTTTTCTGTGTGTATACGGTTCCAAACCTATATTATTATAAATACGACGATTACGTTGAACTTGTGAAATCATTAAGGAAGATGTGAGAGAGTTAGAGAGAGACAAGAGTGCAGAATGACCTCAAGCATGTGTTATAGGAATGAAGAATTATGTCAAAAAGATATATTTATATTATTACGTATACACGAAAGTTTGGCATGAAACAAATGGGACTTTTCAACTTTCAGATATATCAATGAAATGGTGGAGAAATTGGATTGTATCAAAACAGGCATGGGTTTTGGCCACGGCGTCAACAATTTGAAAATATGTCAGACAAGACTTAGCTGATTCAGTTCCGTCATACCTATTTAAAATAGAATTTAAAATTTCTAACGACTTATTCTCTGGTCATTGGTGGTTGTTGTATCAATCCTTACAATTAGTTATTCGAGCACGTTCAACCAACTTACGTAGCTCAATTATAAGATCAATTAAAGAGAAATGTTTATGTAAAGATAATTAGTTTCTTCCAGTTATTTCAGGTATGGCAGCAGACTAATTAAGAGCTAAGCAGGCATGTTTTCCTTAATATCTCGGCAACTCTAGAAATCTGACTACTTCCAGACTTAAATTCACGGATTTTCGAGAGCACTTACTGTGTAGGACTCAGAGAACATTTCCGGTAATTTTATTGCACACTCAACTACACTTGTGACCTCGTCTGTAAGTGGTATAAGCTTCACTGTCGCTAAAGCAAGACGAACTTTGATTGCGTGCACTATTATTCAAATAAATAATTTACAAGTTTTTGAACGGAAAGATGCTTATTTTTTTCAAACTTATCTAACCCCAGAAACTCCCAAATTGGAAGTACGTAATATGAGAACGAAAAGATAATTAATTCTGTCTGTCCTGCGGAACAAAAAGAAAGTGTTCTTCAGCATGCGTATACCAAGGTTAGTTCTTGCGATTTACTGAACTATGTTTGTGTAAGGTAGATAATGGTGAGTGAAATTATGCTATAACAGTGAAGACAGATTTGACTAAAATGACCGTAAAACTATATTATAATAATTTAATTCTCTAAATAATGAGACTGTTATAAAAATCAGTATTGAAGAAAAAACATATTTAAAAACTTATGTTTAAAAAAGGAATATTTAAAACGTATTTTTGTTTTAAACGCGTGTTTAGAGACTGCAAAATGGCGTGTTTAAAACGTTTTCTACAATTAAAAAAGAATAAAAAATGATAGGGGCTATGATAGGTACTCTACCTGCAGTA
Source organism: Lepisma saccharinum (assembly GCA_022664845.1). NCBI lineage: Eukaryota > Metazoa > Arthropoda > Insecta > Zygentoma > Lepismatidae > Lepisma > Lepisma saccharinum. The sequence goes on along the minus strand of JAGDQP010004669.1, from coordinate 76,736 downwards.
CTTTCTATAACGTTTCAATCGCGGTTTTCGTCTATTCATAAGCACTTACTAGAAACTGTAGGTTCTGTTTTACCAAATTTTCTGAAATTTTCTAGTTATTAAAATTCAGTGACAATGCTGTTTATTATATAAAAGGTAAAACGTAAAGGTACACTTTTTGCAATGCTCACACGCTGCGAACTGCGCATGGGGAATGTGGAGGTAGTGCTCCACATGTTGTCGACCTACGGCACGAAGTGTGGTGAGGTGGTCAGTTCCATGCCCGGCTGTCTTGACCCCTCCAAAGTGCTCAGAATACCAAAAACACTATGATACTCAATTTGATAAGAGGATGAGTATACCTCAGAGCTATATATATGGAAATACTGGAGGAAAATTCTCCAGTATCCTAGGCGGGATTTCAATGACACTTTGCCGAATTACACTTCATGAAATTCGCTCTCATTTGGGCAACAAGGTCTGCCATTTCCTTTTTTACATAGTCTACATTTGGCTTTTACGGTTTTTTTTTCGGAAGGATTAGTTTTAATGAAATGCGTCCTGATTAACTCCTTTTTCTTCCTGTTGAACCCACTGATGAGACTATAAACGAACAGCAAAAAGCAAAGTACCTAATAAGTTCTACCACCCGACATAAATTCCGAGCACCGAATAAGAAACGATAATCAAATCTGCACTTTTATCACTATTGTCCCTTTCCTCATACACAAAAAAGATAGAGCAATGTAATCCATAGAAGCAAATACATGCGTACGAAGTTTCTTTTCCTCGAAATTTCTCAGAAATAATAAAAGGAAGAATTGAAGTATGAACCTCTTGTTTCATGTTGTTCATAAGGAATTAATATTTCCTGCTTCTATCATTCAAATGATAAAATACAAACCAAAAGAACACATATCGTGCCTCCGCCTGTAGGCTTGGGTCGCCATAATACTAATTATTTTGGAAACTAGTTTTCATACGAGACAAATTGCATACGTTTTACAGGTAAAATAAAAACACACATTCGTGCCCTTAAATATGACTCTTTCAAAGTAAAATGAAATTAACATGCTTTAATTACGGCTTAAAACGAACATCGTTTATAACAAATGCTCATTTTTTAAAAATAAAATGTTTAAAAACTTTCGCCTTTATTTAAAACTCATTTTGTTTTAAATATTTCAACCCTGATAAAAACATTGTAAACGTTTGAAGACATGTATTGTATTCACGCACAATAGAAAGTCCTTACGATAGAATAAACAGCTCTCACATTTGATAAAAGGTTGATTTCTTAGATTTAAAAACATACCCGAACGTCATCCATTTTGTTATATTCCTTACCATAATAGCTATTCAAATAATTACAACAACGTTTTTTTTTTATTTATAGGTAGAGGAAAAGATCCAAATACGGGTTACCACTTTTATTTATTATCTCTAGAATGTTCCAAGGAATGTACTAAACAATAACAATTACAAATATGTTTGAGATATGTTTACTGTATAATGTAGGTGCAAATTTAGATGAGCAAACCATGACTATGATATTAAATACAGACATGTCATAATCTTGACTTTTGAAACACTGGTCTAAGTATGGGCTACCCTTTAAAGTTACCTTAAATAATCAAGAATACAATTTAACAGTTTAAAATAAGGTTCAATAGTGATATAGTGATAATAAAAGTGTATTCACAAAAGTCAAAGATAGTTCTTCTTTGCTGCACTAGCGCATTCTTTATGTGCTCACGCTGATTACACGATACATATAACCCATAGGTCTCCCTGTCTGTTCAGAGAATATCCTGTTGTAGAATATACAATCCGTATCTTCATCATCTGGCTTTTCTTGTGCAGCTGGCGTATCAAAGTCACTATCTTCATCATCACGAGGATCTAGATCAGAAAACAACATCCTGGATTCTTCTGAATCTGATTCGTGCCTTGTGAATTCTAAAGTTCATTATTTTCTTTTCCGTTCAGGTATATTGCTCTTTGCTCAACTAAAATATAATATGTTCTTGCAATTACTAGAATCCTGCTTTTCGAAGGAAGCCGTAATTGTTTCTTAGTATGGGTTATCCGTTATAACAGTAGCACTTCCTCGTTTTCTAAGTCGATTGTCGACTTTTTTCTTTATGACAGCAACTGCTGAAATATGAAAAGGGCTTACTAGGTCTGAAATTCCAAGTACTGTGTTCTAAGAGATGGAAACTCTTAAGATGATATAGGTGTTAATAATAGGCAAGGTATTTTGACCATTCATAGGGTTACTTCATGACGCAACAGAAGTCAATACGCAAAATTATTTATCCTCTGTTTTATACTGACTACGAGTGCTGTCTCTAAGGAACACAACTTACCTTATAAAACATTTTATAATTGTTTTTTATTGTGTTTAAAAAGCTGAAATAGAAATGCCTGATAAAAGTTTCCCCCTGTTGAAAACATGCACAACCTCGTACAAATAAATCAACCACATCCAAGTCTTTGTCGCTAACTGAATTCCGCCACCACCTTCGTCCTTGGGGAACTGTTTTACACTTTTGTCACTAGTCAGCAGTACTACACAAGCATATACAAGTCTAAAACGTATACTAGCCCGTATTTGCACCATAGCTCATATTTGGACCTTCTCCACTATTAATAGTAAACTACTCTTGAAAATCTTAAGCACTACAAATATTCATATCGTCGTGGGTTTATATAACTTGTAGAGCCAAATACATTTCGTGATTAAGGACTTCATAGATAGCTCCTTAGCTGTAATAGTTCATAAATAAATACGATAATTTATTGCGCTCGGCTTTTACATATAATGAACCAAATAGGTCTCTTGAAAATAATTGAAACATACACACAAAAAGATGTGGAAAGAAACTAAATTGCAGCCCAACGACATTTTATGATTAGTGATGTCATAACTTCCGAAATATGTATTACCAAAAGTATATAAAAATATCTTTTCACCTTGTAATTATAAAGGGAGGGTTGCTTTAAAAGTGATAAATCTAATCTCGAATAAGGTACGGAAAGCGCTTTGTTTGCAGGTAACGCGGTCATCTTCAATTTCTTACCAAATTTTCATCTTCAGACATATTTTAATACGAATATGCGATAGTACACGTTTATGTATCACGAAATGATACAATCCTCCGTATTCATAATATCTTCTGTCCAAGCAATACCTCACAAACTTGAAAATGTCGTTTGATTAAAATGCTATTTTCCAAGCTTAGTTTTCTCAAGACAAGCTTTTTGCTCTTTCAGAAATAGCCTGAATTGTATCCAGGAATGAGAATATATGTCAATAGTATTTACCTTTATATATGGCAGGTTAGTAATATTATAGAAATATTAGCGGCCGTAGTTTAATTGGAAGAGCATGTTTTTTTTTTCGTATTTTTAAGTTCCTATTTGAATCCAGCGGCCAGCTACACCAGGCAGGATGGTATGTCCAAGCTAAACTCTGGCCGATTTCCCTCGCATGTTCTCTCTCTCCTACCTAAACCAGGTCTGAAGTAAGGTTGTCTAAATACCAAACACTCATTTCAGTTTAATTATAAATGTGAGTCATTTAATGTGCTACTGCAAACAGTGGAGAAAAATGTACTTCTTTACAAATTTAAAAGTAAGATTTTTCATTTTTTCTAAGAAACGGTCTTTTTTTTCATCTTGTACTATTCTTGCTTCCGGGTACTTTTTGAAAATATCTTCTACAATAATTTGTCACACAACTTGTTCTACTTGCAATCATTTTAATCAGAGACATACATTAAGAACTCCCTACTTCTTGTATACATTATATACCTAGAAAAATATGTATAACTTTTTAATAAGTGTTTAATCAAGAAAATATATATTAAATAGTAGCTTTCTATACTGTAACAACATCTTCTAATACATACTGAAAAGATTTATTAAAATTTATAATTATTATAATAATATTTCTAACATACGTTTCTCTCTTTTTCCAGGTATGTGCTTACTGTCGAGTTTAAACGTCATAAATGTTCGTTTCATCAGTGAGTGAGTACATTTTTTCTATGATTTGTTTATTTACTAATGTGTCAAAGATACTGCACTAAGGTCGTTTTGCACTGCAATTATTAATATCCTGTAAGGGCTCGAACTCAATACATTGAGACTTACAATTTGAAGTTGACTGCTTCGATTCATGTCTGTTTCGTCTACTGACCCAGTACTCGTATTAATTTGTATATATCATTATCTTTATAAACTGTATCACCCTCTAACAATGCCAAGCATTTTTGTTCCTGTCTTACAGGGTAAAGAGTTCTTATGCGTTTTCTATTAAAACTGTCTATTTCACCCCAAGCTACTTATATTAATTATATTACTATATGACCTTACGTGCACAAACTATTAATTACCGTTACAATTAATAATATCTAAAGGAAACAAGAGGAAAGAAAACTGAACTTTTCGTTGAAAATTTGCGGAACGATGGTATTACTATGTAGCGGATCTTGGATAATAAAGGGTGGCATTGCGCCTGCCAACCAGGAAACGAGCTAAGGATATCGTCGTCTTTATTGTGGGAAATTTAGAAAATAATTGAACGCTGTGACACTACGTACTTACAATCACGAAGGCTACGACGGTCCCTTGATAGCACCTTAGACACACAAACATTCATTCCTATAAAATTAGTTTCCAACACTGACTACTGAAAGGGACAGGAACGCTTCACAGTATTTTACAAATTGTGTTAAACAATGTTTACGCCAAGTTTAATGGGAAATGTTTAACGGTATGTAAAAAAGTAGAAGTTAAATAGGATTTTAAAGTGTATAGCAACATTGAGAACTGTGGTACTTGATCATGAAGCTTCTGAAGACTTTGAACTAGGGATAGTCAAATCCGGATCCGAATATCCCAAACTCTGATCTAGGCCCGGATATACGATCCAATGGATTCGTGCGATTTCGGTAATTGAATGTATCTGGGAATATGTAATTGAATGTATCTGAAACTTGAAAATATATTTTATAGACATAGTTGTGTATTTGTTATTGTTTCTTATCCAAAAGGTTATATAACAAGTAGTCACTTAATATTCATGCTTCTATCATTTGTATGTCTCTTTCGTTACTTAGTGAAAGGGAATTGTCAAGAACTTTCTTCAACTACCTTTAGAAGCGAAGTTAGTATGATCTGCCAAAGTAATGAAATTGGATGATGAAAGACTACACGTTGACGCCTTGAAGACCATAAAAAATATATTGTATTTTGATGTATGACTCAAAAGACCATAGAACATTATCCTGACTTCAAGGTACCCCGTATGCAGCGCTTTCATAATTTCTAAAGTACATATTATATTTCTCAAAGCAAATGAATCTGGGAAAAGAGTTTCATATATAATTTACATCCCTGCACGTTTAAAAGGTGGGGGAGGGAAGCTGTTCTTTCCTTTTAACAACGCAATGTTTATTGCATATTAGGTGGGTAACCACGTCACAAGACTATGAGTAGGTAGTAGGGGCAAGTGTGGATAGAGTTGGGTTGATGATGGAGGACGGAAGGATTAGAAGAGACAAAAATGTCCTTTCGATTATTTGTTTTCCTTTTCTGTCACTCCAATATATTAATGACCGAATATTATATGACTAGTTTCAAAAGCACAAGTCTTACCATTCATGTTTACACAACTCAGCAAATTCTTCAGTCTCTCAATGACCCTGCTTTCCCTCTCTACCGTGTCAACACACTAAAATGAAGAGTTAAAAATTTAAAGAAGACCTATCATTTAGTAGCCTAAAAAATATACTCCCCCAAAATACGAATAACGAAGAATTACAATGCATGTGTTCATGCCCCGGATATATGATATTCGAATGTTCGAAACGCTGATACGGATATCAGCAACGAGGATCCGGTTTCACATATCAAAGATATCGGGATTTAGAGAGAGATTCTTCAAGTATTACGTCTGTACCCATGAGGAAGGTGGTTCAAGCTTTATTTATTTTTGGTAGGAATGTATGTATTAGGGATATGAAATCCGCTTAATCTTGTTTACAAAGGGGGAGGGGTCTAATATGACTAAAATTGTACTGACGTAATACTTGATCTACCCTATATTCAAAAGTCTTATCCGGATATCCGAAACTCAAATTCGTATTTCTCAAGTGAGGAAAGTGCCGCCAGACAAGAGTCATTGAATCCCAGATGGTAATAATAAATATAAATTTTGTTACACTTTCATACCCTTCAACTTTGGCACAACAGCAATTGAACAAAACAACAGAAAATTACTGGTATCCAAGTAAAAACTCTCATGTTGCAGGGTTGTTGGCAAATTCATTCTATACCCGCAATTATAACACTGTGCTCCCTTTAGGAAAATCATGTTACTTAAAAAAGGTAACGCCTGAGAATATTCACTTACACCTGAGATGACAATTCATCAATGATTTTCTGCGACAGTTCCCGAAATAACACCTGTCACCCTGTTGTATTTGTTTCCAATTTCTAGAAATTGTAAAATTACAAGAATAATGCCTGTACTCACAGGAAATAGTTTGCCAGCAGATCCCCATTTCATAGAAAAATACATACTTTACAACTACCGGCCACCAAATCTCAAACACAATAACATTCCCTTGTAGAAATATGCACTAGTGCTATGTACTGTACATACCAGTATCGAGATCCGAAACCAGTATCTGGATCCAATGAGCTCAAACCCGAATCCGGATCCGAAGATCCTGATATACGAAACCCTGATCCTAGTAAATATCACAGTACGGCTACTGCTCTAGCATGCATCACGGATGATATAAGGCTGGCACTAGATAGAAGAGAGATCACCTATCTTACGCTTCTAGATTTTTCTAAGGCATTTCAGTCAATTAACCACAAAATCTTACTGCGGAAATTATCTATTTCTTTTAATTTTTCCCAGGGAGCTGTTAGATGGGTGAAAAACTATTTGTGCGATAGGAAACAATTCGTAAGTATAGCCGATAAAAAATTCTCGCTGCGCTACCTAACTCATGGAGTACCCCAAGGAAGTGTCCTGGGACCACTTTTATTTTGTATGTATGTAATTGACCTCCCATATGTCCTCTCACACTGTAAACATCACTTGTACGCTGACGATTTCCAAATATACATTTCATGTCGCCCACAAAACCTTGAAACCACTATTTCCAAATTAAATGAGGATCTTCAAAAAATCAGCGAGTGGTCATCTAAAAACAGGTTAGTAATTAACCCAGTAAAATCTAAATGTATACGTATATCGTCCAACCAACTAGCTCAGTACATGCAAAAGGATAATCTTCCAGCAGTATGTCTAAACCAGACTGTTATACCCTATTCTACGACAGTCAAAAACCTCGGTGTAATCCTAGACGAGCGACTAGAATGGAAACCACACATCAATGCAATGTGCAAGAAAGCATTCTCGTCCCTACACTCACTCACTAGACTTAAACATTTTTTGCCCACCCACATCAAATCAATTCTAGTTAAGTTACTGGTATTCCCTCATCTGGAATATTGCGATGTGATTCTAACCAATCTCAAGGATGAACTAGCCAGGCGACTACAGCGCGTACAAAATGCCTGTCTTCGATTTATTTTCCTTCTCAAGTACTCAGACCACCTGACTCCATCCTATAGACACTTGTCAATGCTAAAACTTAATGAAAGACGCAACTTACATAGACTAACACTTCGCTTCAAAATACTTCGCCTTCAACAACCTTCTTACTTGCACGAACGCTTTCAGGTCCTTAGCTCCTACCACGATCGTAACACTAGGTCAAGGGAAAGCCAATTACTCTCTCTCCCTCATCACTCTTCTATTTCCTATTCCAAATCGTTCACTGTTTCCACCGTCCAAGCTTGGAATGATCTTCCGCCCGAAACACGACAACTACAGTCCATCTCAACGTTTAGGAAGTCGATTACAGACCTGCTTCATTTAAATTCCTAGTCTTTACACACTCGACGATGAAATAAACAGTAAAAGAAAAAAAAGGATAAGAGTAAATGCACAGCTCTTTTTAAATATTCTGGTGTTATTTTTGTATGTTTTTTAGTTATTGTTATTAGTAGTAGTATCATTATCGTTGTATATCCATATATATCATCAGCCTTAAATTGTAAACAGGCTTAAGTTTTCTGTAAAATGTTAACATGTGTGTGTGTGTGTGTGTGTGTGCGTACATTGTGTCTGTTTATACGTGTTTTTTTTCTTTGTGTAGTTATGTGTACTCATTTAGTGTTTATTCTTTTTCTTAATTATTATCCAATTATACTAGTATTAATATTGATAGCTTATTTAGATTTTGTATGTACATGGTTGAGTGGAAGAGAAGGCATTTGTGGCCTTAACTCCGCCATGGAAAATAAGTAAATAAATAAATAAATAAATAAAATAATAACCGAAACTCTCATCCAGATCCGTTTTGCCATACCTACTCTTAACTTGTGCTATCAATATCTTTCCAATGACATTTCAACCACCTCTCCACGCCTTGTGATTTATGAAATATATATTTGGACATTGATTGCAACACTGAAAACTTGAGTGATTGAGTATGGGGCACTTGCAGTATAATTCTATTGTGTCGAATAGTGGTCGTGCCAAGTTTGGCAGATTTCGATGACAAAATGGAAGAAATTAAAAAATGAATTAAAGTAATGGGAGGGAACAATGATTCGTTTCACCAATAAAAACTGTTTTGTTAGCTCTGAGCTACTTCAGCCAAGACCTTTCCAATGACAGCTCAACAACCTCTTTACACCTTGTGTGTGTGTGTGTTTTTAAAGAAATTGGACGCAAGCTGCATTATAAGGCCCCTTTTTGTTAGCTACGATATTATGTACCTAAAAGATATTAACATATTCTACATCTTAGTGATTTTCTCATATGCGAGTGGTTTGATAAAGAGAAAACAGAAATATTAATGCGGGTCCGATATGTTCGGCTTGGGCTATTTTAAATTCTTGAAAGCTGCAAGGTCCTCCAACAATAAGGCAAAAGTGTTATGAAAAGTGATAGTAGCCGTCTGGCTAGTGCGCGTGAGGAGAGGAGGAGAATCAAGCCAATATGGCCACCTAAACATACTATCTCTAGCACGCAAAATTCCCATGTCTCCGGAACTATTAGTCTATTACACGTAATGCCCTCAATTTAGTGCCAAGTTATAGGATTTTGTTAACGAAATTGTTATCAAATGATGGTAGTTACTTGGGTAGTTCATCTAAGGCCATGAGGGGGTGAAATCCAACATGGCTGCCAAAATATAATTTCTAGCATAGAAGTAACCAAAGCTTCGGAACTGTTGTACCTCAAGCTATAATTCTGCTGTCAAATTTATTTATGAGGAAAACAGCAAGCTAATACCTGTTTACAGCCTTCCATTACATAAGGAAATAATATAAATTAGACTCACGACAATATATATATATATATATATATATATATATATATATATATATATATAAACCCAATCACATAGAAGGAAAAAAAGCACATATTAACCCCAATCACACAGAACAAAACAAAAACTTTAATATCATTTTCACAAGGTAGAAATTTAGTAGTTTATTCTCCCACATTGAATCAATCTAGAGCGTATACCCGTTTTTGTCATATTGTTGATATCTATCTCGTTATCTTCTTGTAAGTACTTATTATAGGTAGCACAAGATTGCCATATAGGAGAATTTAACATAGAATTTGTTCAGCGCTTGTTACAGAAGAAAAAAATATTTGTTTGCATACGAGTTCTAAGTGAGGGAACTTTTATACTAATAGCTGCGGTTAAGATTGTAGAATCAACTTCATTATTAAATATTTTCGAAGGAAATATAACATCGTTAATAGTTCTCCATTTTCCAATGTCAGAAGATCAAAGTTTTCTGCCAATAGCGACGACGAATCAAATTTTAGATAAAAACCAGTTTGTTTTGTACGCTAAGAATCTAAAAAATATTGACTAAATGATATCAATTGTTTTAGAATATTTACTGCATTCTGGATTCCATATTATAGATGCATATTCCAATTTCGATCTGACATAGTTAAAATACGGTAACTTGCAAAACTCTGGATTATTAAAGTATTTTCCTAATCTCATGATTAATCCTAAGTTTCTACAAGCTTCATTTCTTTATGGTCACAATATGCGTTTTAAATGTTATATGTGCATGAAAGATTACACCCAGATCTTTTACTGAATTAGAATTTTTAATTGAACGCCGTTAATTGTGTATGTGTACGGATATTTATTTTTAAGTTTATTGAAGGAGACAGTTTTGCAATTATTAACATTTATAACAAGGTTATTTTCCGCACACCACTTAGCAACATTGTTTAGGTCACTCTGCAGTTTACTACAGTCTTCAATACAAGATGTTTATAAATATATTTTAGGTCATCAGCAAATAAGAGGTTTTTTACAGTTTATAATGCAATCTGATAAGTCTTTAATGAATATTAGAAATAGAAGAGGTCCTAAATTTGATCCTTAAGGAACACCTGATCGAACTTCGTATTGCCTGGAAATCAATTATTTGTAAAGAACAGACTGTTTACGATTTTTTAAATAAGAAGCAAAGAACGTTAATGACGGTTCTGTAAAATTAAAGTAGATGAGCTTACGTAATAGGATGTCATGATCTACAGTATCAAATGCTTTTGCCAGGTCAGTGTAGATAACATCAACTTTTGTTCCTTTGTCTAAACCTGATGCTATGTAATCACTAATTACAGCCAGATTTCAGTCTGTTGACCTTTTAGTAAGAAAACCATGCTGAAATTGTGATATTGCACTTCGAACATGATTAATTATTCTATTATAAATAACACTTTCGAACACTTTAGCAAAGGAAGATAGTATTGAGATAGGTCTATAGTTGCTTACTTTATTTTTAGAATTTGATTTAGGAATTGAACAAACAACAGCTTCCTTCCATTTATCCGAAAAGGTTGCGTTTTAATTCAGAAGTTAAAAATAAACTGTAGGGGAAGTTTAAGAAGTTCTCCGTAACCTTTCACGGCATAGGGAGGTACGTGGGCTGATCCGATTGATTTTTTTTGTTCATTTTCTTTATTGCATCCTCTATTTCTCCTAATGTTACACTCAACAGTTCGAATGAATCTATTGAATTGCATTTGTTGTTTATATCATTTATTTCATATTTTGCAGATGATTTTTGATATACTGATTGAAAGTGACTTGCAAAACAATTGGCAATCTCATCATTATCGTACATTACTTGTTCATTGTATGTCATACTTGCAGGTGGAAGATGTCGTGTTTTTAGGTAGATTTCGAAGAAAAATATACCTATTGAGATCGATACGATATGAAAGTATATATATATATATATATATATATATATATATATATATATATATATTAACACGCTAGCGGCCATAATTTTGAAGATATTTGAACCAAATTTTTATATGTTGTTTCTAGGCTTAATAGCTTAATAAGTTCGTTAATGAGCAAAATCGGTCGCCATCTTGGATCCAAAATGGCCGCCGAACTCATTGTTGTATATAATACACAGCCTAAACCGATGGGTCTATTGAAATCAAATTTAGCATAAAGGTACAACATCACTTTTTGATTACGGAAATGTTACCTAATGAGTTCAAAGACGCCATCTTGGATCCAAAATGGCGGAAGTAAGAAATTATTTTCCATATCGTTTGAGCTAAAGATACGAAATTTGACATAAAGGTGTATTGTCATTATTATTGAAATTCTAGAATGTTACCCTAAATAAAATCGTGGTGTAGCCATCTTCTTGAAAAATGGCGGCTAAGATTCGGTTTAGCTTTAACTTAGAGTCCACGTCAAACGTGATTACAGTATTGTCATATTTCAACAAATAACGTAAGTCGTGTCAGTGTAGCAAATCTTAACCGCAGTTGTACTCAATAGATCTATTCAGCAAAGTTTGTGACTTAAGAATAGTGACTAAGGAAATCGGTTAAGAGTTATTAAAATTAGTTTGTGTTTCAATTTATGCATCTTTTACACTAAAGGGGGTTGTATTACGAACAAAGAATACAATTATTTTTGTAGATAGGTTTTGGCCTGTGCAATTTAAACAGGAACAGCTTAAAGGTACGTGCTGCCGTTTATGAAACATTAAGAAAAAACTTATTTAGGCCGTCATTTCTCAAAATGGCTGCTGCATCACAACATCATTTCTGATGAGATACTACGTGTAATAGTTCCGAATATGTGGTTGCTTGTATGTTAGAAATGACTTGTTTTGGCAGCCCTATTGGAGTTAACCTTCCTGGTGGACTAAGACAGTGGTCAGCATCATTTGTTCATCTTTCTGCTCTAAAGTTTTACAATTTTACACTAGAACCACTTGGTGCAACAGTTTAGAAGCCGTGTTCCTTCAGTTCTAAAAATAACATTATGGGAGCCATGTTGGATCTTTTCTCCCTATGGCCTTAGATGGACTACTCAGGTAATCATTTGATAACTATTTCGCTAACGAAATCCTACAATTTGACAGCAAGCTTATGGCTTTGTGGGCAATAGTTCGTACGTATTTTGCATACCGGTATTAGAAATAGTATTTTTCGGGGGCGATATTGAATTCCATCTTCCCCCTCGCCCACACGCACTACCCAGATAGCCATAACTCTCCCTAACACTTGTTCCCCAACCTAGTTAATGAGACCATCCCCAATATCGTATCATCAAACTGTACGCGGGGGGACATAAGCACGCGGACTATAATATTACAACTATAAAGAGCGCTTGCCAGATTGTTTTAAAAATGAAATCATATTACATATTATTCCGGTAGATAACACTTTAGTACATGATTTTAAACTTCGTTTCTGTGAATACATAATGGAACAGGAGTCCTTGCTGAAGAAAACAGATATTTATACACCATTGTCCACGCAACAAATGAGTTTTGTCGGCGGTTTTTCTGACGCTGTTTAACTTTCAATTGGCAATTAAATAATTTCCCATTAATATTTTCTGCTGTTTGGATTTTCTTTCCTGTAGAAAAGAATGATAAACTAAATCCGTTATTCATAGCTTCTCTTACTCGCTGATATTTATTAAAAAGAGGCTTACCTGAATTCATATTATATTCTACTTTTAAGATAATTATTATTATCACTAAACATATTATTATGCACCTATTTTAAGATCAGTAATTGTTAATAGGAGTCTGTATCATAAGCGCTCGATAAATTTATCAGCAATTGTTCTCAAGCATCGACACTTGAATCAACAATCGCTAAGAATCTGTAGTATAATCAGCAATAATTCTTAAGTCTCGATAACATCAACAGGAATCGTTATTAAGCGTTGTACCATAAGATGCGATAGTTAATGAATTCGTCATAGTGTTCAGCCTGAGTAGCAGTTCTTTGACCGCAAACTCGATATTCCTGAATCCTTACATTTTTATCCCTATCCACTTCGCATCAATATACTATCCGTTTATTTTAATATGTTATATGAGCTTCTGAATATCAAAGCCTGTCGTCCCTACACCATTCGTTCTACTGATCCTATAATCAAGCAGTCACGGAGGAACTTTTTCATTCAGACTAAATGTCTTGGTTATAACAATATGCATGTAGTTCACCAAAATACCAGGAGTTACCGAAACTTTGATTTTAAATTAAAAATTATTTACGTCCATTTTGTGTATCTTGCACTCAGGCCTGGCAAGGCGTAAATACAGGATGGGGAAAATATCGGTCAGGGCACTTTCACTTTCCTTGCATTGATACTTCTATGACAAACATGATTACTATTTATTTTGTGCAACATTGTCTGAATTTCATCTCTAACCATTTGGATACACGAGGCGCATTCATAGAAATTGATTACATCCGGACTATTGTTTCCAAACTGTCAACAATTAAAGCGGAAAATAGCTACTTATTTTGATATATCGTTTGCGATGCTGTCTCACTCTTTTGTCGAAGTAGTATTCAAACTTTTTACTGTATTTTCTTTGAACATTTGGTACTTGTTTTTATTTCCTTCTTATGTTTTACTTTCCGACATCTTTACAACGTCTAAAGCACTTAAAAATATATAATATTCTTCATTGAGTATGTCCTGTTTTGTATATTTATTTATGGGCATATATGGTTCTAGGCATATATGGTTCAGGCTGGGATGGGGCATAAGTAGAAACACTAGAATTTCGTCTATAAAGGTATCAACATTTCGTGAGTAAAATATTAAAATATCGTGAGAAGGAGGTAGATTTTTGTGAGTACAAGAGTACATTTTTTGAATAACTACAAATAAATAGTTGTAATAAATGTAACGATTTAAAACATTAGACATAAACCTTGCACTAATGCCTACTACTAAAAACTGACATTTCATTCACATACTTCTTTCGCATTTGAAAAAACGTATTAAAATTGTAATTAGCATATATACAACTATGATGGTATTTCAAAGTGATACCACTATATCAATACTATCACTGCACCGCTCGTTACGCTACCCAAAAGCTACGTAACATTGTTACAATTTTCTTGTGTTAAAGTAGTACAAGAAAAGTGGTCATGTCAATCCCTTCTTCGTAATTGTGCTGTTACCACCCGCAGACTTTAATTTTGCCTATGCAACCAATATTCTGAAATTGTCGTCGTCTTCTACAAGGACAAACTTTCCCACCGTAGGAGATTCGGTGCGATGTTTCCACATGCATTAGGATTCGACGTTTAGAAATATAAGTTACTATCGGTTGTTCACTTTTGCCTTGTAAAAATATCTTAGGTAAGAATGGGGTTGAACCTCTGTTGCCTTGTTTCAATTCTCAGTTTCTACCACCATACTACTGGGCTATCCTGTGACCTGCAATAGAAACTCCAGAAATAATATTACTAGATACAGGTTTGTTTCACGTTGTGGAACAGCTGTCTTATTTTCTGTAAATTCTGTACGCCATGCTATACATGAGACGTACTTCTCCTATGATTTCATATAATTTTGAACATAAAATTTGATAATTTGTTGAAACGTTTTTGAGTGATTTCACATAAGCCTGTGCTTGGGTGCGAGTAGCTTAGGTTGAACCTTAGTTCAAATCTGTACCTCTCTGCGAAATTACGTAATGCTATGCTGGAGTGTATTGGGTGTTTATCCAAAACCAACAAATCTGTTTGTGCTGTCATGGGGTCTACTATTTTTGCTATTACGAGGTGTGATACATTTTCTACTGCTATATGAATATACTTCTTGACATTTCCATTGGAACTATGGGTCCTAGTGTATCGAAAATGTATTGTTCACATAAATTTCCTACAGGGTGATGTAGAAGTTTCCCTTGTGGATTTCAGGAAATATTTATAACGTTCACAATCGTCACATCTTTTCAAAAAATTAGTCTAATTGCTTGATGGATAGCACGTAATTTTTAATAATGATGTTCTGTAGAGTTCAGTCAAGTCAGGGTGGCCAGCGCTTGGTTTTTTGTGTATATCTTCAAACCATTGCGGAGTCAGACTTTTAGTTATACATAATAAATATATTTAACTTAATTTTGGGTGTTTTCTTTTACGATATAGGACACCATCCTTTAAACAATGATACTTTAGAGCACGCAATGTTGCTGTATCGTCTGGCTGCTGCACGTTTAATGCTGCAATGATATTAATATATGATTGGTCTTTATGCTGTTCCTGCTTTAGTTTTTCATTGGAAACAATTTCTTCTGTTATGAAATTTTCTAATGCAATGAGACGGAATGCAAGTTGGTCCTCCGAAGTTTTCACGTGGTCTGTTACTTTTTCTTGGTTGGCGGTCCGCACTTCTTTATTTTCTTTACTTTCTTCTTTTTTATTCTTCCGTTTTTTCTAATCTTGAGAAAATATCAGCGGCCACTTCTGTTCCTTTTTTGTGCTGTACATCGAAGTTGAAGTATGACAAGAAGATCCTGTAGCTCGTGTACTAACCGATTTTGTCGTTTTTTGACTGTAAATTGGATAAACTTTTTTTCTGTTTACAGGGTGAATCTAAGATTCAGAAGGTAATATTTAAATTTCCTTAGACAGCAGACAATTCTTGCGAGCTCCTTCTACCACGTGCTGTACATCGTGGTAGCCTTCGTGAACAGTATGATACTATTTTCTTCTCGTCTGTCTGATATGTACTGGCGTCTGTATAAACCCGAATTTGTGCTATTGGGTCAAAATGAGGAAGTGAGGGAGCATTAATTATGTCCAATTTTATTTCCTCAAAGAGTGCATCTAATGATTGATCCCATTTGTACTTCGAATCTTTCGTTAATAATTCTTGGAAAGGTTAATTTGATCCGTAAAACCGTCTATATGCGGGCACATGAAACAACGAAGGCCGATAAATCCTGTAAGTTGGCGCTTCTTTCCCGGTTTCTGGAAATTTTAAATCTTCTTGGCGATTTTGGGAGAGATTGATATCTTGTCGGCGAACACCTTGAAACCAAATACTTCCAGAGAAGAACAGAAGAGATGTAAATTTCGCGGACCTGCGCTGAAATCGTATTTACATAGCCGCTTTAAGGTTAACTCCTCTAATTGTTGCTCTTTGCCAAATGATCCTTTGACGATGACATGTGCGAAACTTGTTATTTTGTTTGGTAATCCTTGTAGGAGCTTCTTCGTCACTATTGTAATGCGCAAGCACTCGTGCTATGTCCCATCACGCATCTCTGGAATTTTTAGCTTCTTTTTGTATGATTTACTTCGAAAGTAGTATTTTGTCTCTTTATCCAATAAAATTTGATAGTTGAATTGGCTGACGCCGACTGTTTATATAAATTTCTTTCCTTTCTGGCTAGACAAGATTTCGTCCGCTGAGGGAAATGGTATGACTAAATATTTAGTTTAGTTATTCAGATTAATTAAATTGAAAACTATCCTGAAAGCATGAGAATTCGGTTTTCTAACCATCAAAAGAGGTGACGAAAATGGTCTAGAACATATTTATTTTATTATACCAGATTTTTTCAATTGACTAAGCTGTAGGTTGATCTGTTTTCTAACGCCAACCGGGATTGGCGGTGATCTGGCATGGAAGGCCACTACTTTGTCCACGCGTATCTTGAGTACGTAACCGTTAAAGTAACTGAAGTTCGATAAATCATTGGCAAAGACGTCTCGGTATTCATACAATGGTCTAGCTATTTGATGTCTAGTGTTCACTGGAAATTCTGGATTCAAATCGAACAAAGAAAAATTAAAAAGGTTTTCAGTGTATTGTAATCTTGCCTCGATTTCTCGTTTATAGCAGTATTGATAGATATTATCCGTTTCTGTTCTCTGTTTTTCAATGTGGAGATAAATTTCTACTACCGTTTTTCTTTTCAATTCTATTGGACAGTTTTTATGTAGGTAAATTTTATTTCTTGTCGGACTTATTAGATTATAAGCAAGCATTTTCAACGTTAACGCTTTCCGATTATACTGTATCTGTCCTTCAAGTACTCTAGTAGCGTAATGAAACGATGCTAACTCAATTTTCACATTCTTATTTAGTTTCACCACATGAAAAATGTCAGATTTTGCTGGTATTGTAATATTTGTTGCGGTATAAACATTCTCCATGCTACGCTGTTTCAGTGACACAATTACTGATGGGGCAATGTCTTGTTTCTGTGTGTTTACTTCTTCAAGAATAGGTTATCTTTGTTTCTTGTTGAAGGAAATAATATTTCTTTCCAAGTCTATTTGGGCTAATAAACGTTTTAACAGATCTTGGCCAAATATAGGACTTAGATGACTAAAGTATTGTGAATAACATGTTGTGCCAATTTTGACATTTATCAGTGTGACGCATTGTAATTTAATTAATTTATTTGGTATACCATTTATTTGCGTTTCATGTGGTATTAATACGCTATTTTTCTTGTTTGGCCAAATGCAAAATTGAAGATACCGCATCCAGTATTTTAGGAATTGTACTATTTCCTGCATACACGTGTATTAACGATCGGTTACTATCCGTGTCAAAATCGGTTTAAACAATTTTTGACTTTTCCGTGTCACAAGGAATATCAACTGGGTTGAACCATTTTTGTGTGAAGTTGCATTACCTTTGGTCGCCCGCTTGTCTGATGATCGGACGGGTGACATCACTCGTTTCCTTGAGTTTGATTTTTGTATTTATTGTGCCAACAAATATGTGGATTGTGGCCAGGTTTATACGCTGAGTAAACGGTAATTGTACAACTTGCATTACTTTGGTTACTTTCTCTCTTTTTGTATTCATTTTTGCCATATGCTTCCTCGCTATTCTTTTAACTATTCGTATTATATGAACGTTTGCCCTTCTTCTTATACGGAGGTTTATAAGAAGCGTTCTTTCTTATTGTCAGCGACAATTTTGCTAACTTGTTCGTGATATTTTCCAAGTTGGGCTGAGGATGAGCAATTTGACTAGGCTGTATTTGATTAGGTTTTATTTGTTCAATTTGGTAAGCTAAGGTATCAATTACATGTTTGATAGGATTTTGAATTTGTGTTGTTGGTTGTGCACTGTAGAATGAGAGAGTAGGTGGTTGTGGTATGGTCTGATTAGACTGATGCATTTTCATTGAATAATTTGGGCTTTGAGAATAAGTTTATTGCATAGGTAAATAGCCCGGGGGTTCAGGCTCACCTTTAGAGAAATCAATAATAGGTTCTTGAATTGTCCAGGGAGGTAATGCTTGCGTACTGGAACATTGTTGATTGTGATTTTGTAAATACATATGATAATTTGGTTGTTGTTTACAACTTTGTTGGTTTATAACTTGGTAAGGCAAATTTTGAGGGTTTGAATTTTGTATACTAAAACTTGGATTTTGGGGATAGGTTTGAGACCTATACTGATTATGCATTTTTCAATTTTGAGTGTTTAACTCCTCCAAATTTTGAAATGCTTCTACTTTCTCTACATAATATCTTTTCCTCATTAAGTCCTGATATATTTCTAGGACTTGTAATTTAGTTTGCAGTTCTTGTATAATCTTAAATGTTTCTAGGGTATTTTCTTAAGGAAATTCCTTTGTAGTTTTCATGATAAATGATGGACTTTGGCCTCTTCTGTACATTTTGAAAGAACTTGTCTAATGGCCTATAATTTTCGAAGAAAATACTCATCTATAGATTCCTCTGAGCTAGTAAGTTTCTCCTTTAGCTTGTCATATGTTATTTCTGCCATTTGATCAAACTATTGCAATTGGAAAATTAAATCCAATGATCTTGGAGATACATTGGGAGAATCTCCAGACTTTTTCGTTTGTCCGGCCTTGTAAAGTGGCTAGATGCTCAAATAGCATGAAGAAACGATCGGGATCTTCAATAATTGTTCCCAAATATTTTGTCAAGTGCGGCAAGTTAAAAGGTTTTGTAGCCATTTCGTGTTCTTCGTTGGAACTACTTTCTTTATCTGAATTATCTTTTCCTGTTCTTGCACCGGATCGAGTTACATGCATTTAATCATCGAATTCGGCATTTGATTAACTTTGCTAAAAACAACAAATATTCCATAATTTATTGAAACATACCTTTGTTTTTAATGAATCCGTCTTCCTGGTTCGTAGTCCACTTCTCTTTTCTTGTATCCAATGGTAGGGTTGTTTCCAATTCTGGGGTGGTTTAAAGTATCCAAATATATTCTCCAATGGTGGGTTATCGAAACAATATTTCCACAAATTTTAAATCCAAAGTACTGTAACTTTTTCACTGTTCAGTTTGAATGGATTATTTCACTTTGTCACTTTCCAGTCGATATTTCTCCACGTAATACAGCTGATTGATTTTTTTTATTTTGACTTAAATTCGTGCGATCCACTATGTAATGATAGCCAGGCGTTCTATCGCGTAATGATGTGATAAAACGTATTGAGATACTGGTGATTTCTGTTGTAATGTTCTTATTTGTTATATATTTCAACCACTTTTATAGCACTTTCGTAGGCCCTAGCGATCCATCACGTTATGATCTTTGTATTGTTGTAGTCTATAATAGATCTTAGATAGTGCCTTTCGACCGTTGGGATCGATAGCGTCGTGGTTAATAAATAAGAACAAGGATACGGTTGACTTAAACCGACACCGTTTATTAAAAAGTTCCACTATATGCGATTAAATACAAGTATAATACAGTTGATTAACAGAACGCCTGGAACACAGGCTGTATCGAGATATACTAGTGGTTCACTTGTTTATTTGGAACGATTATCGATAGACAGGATCTGACTCCAGACCAAGTCACAGAGGATTAGGTATTTCGACTCCAGACCAAGTCGGCGGTAGAGGTTGGGCTTCTGACTCAAGACCAAGTCAGAGGGGATAGGAAGAGGTGACCACTTTTTCGGATTGAAATGAAGTGATAACCCTTAGGTGCCTGGCCTTTTATAGGTCTCTCCAGCTCTTCTTGTAGGCGGGACTTCAGTAACTTCAAGTTCCCTCACTTGGAGTCGGCGTCTTCTGCTACACTTTATTGTTTACATAAACACTATTTGTTTGTTTACGTTTTATTACATGTGTTCTATTGATACACATCCTTACAGTATTGGGAGGGTGTACGTGAAGTTCTGCACAGTTTCTATCGATCTTTACAGTAAAAAGATCAAGGTTGGAGATGCGCTCGAGAATTTAGGGTGTGACACCCGCATAGCGGGAGTCTGTCAGAATCACTGCTCCTGACAGACTAAAAGTAATCTGAAAACGTACTCTAGATAATGTGAATTTCAGTAAATATGAACTTAATGTGTACAAAATTTGCAGTAAAGGTAAAAAAAACAATAAAACGACACATTGAGTACAGAAAATACTATTTTTTTCAGTAGGTTCACATAAAGTTCACTAGCGTTCATATAAGGTTCATTTTTCGTGAATCTTTTGTGATTTTTGTACCAGGATATTTTCAGTGTAGCCATTGATCACAGTGTATTAATTCCCAATGTAATGAACAACAAGTCCTAACACGCCAGGTAGTAAAACATTTAATAATCCCAAACATTCAAAAATTTTGGACATGTTACTATTTATTAGACATAACTGATAACTTACTGTTAGAAAATTTTGTACTGTGAGAGTTCAGATTCGACTTCATTAATTTCAGAATTAAGTTTATTTAATCTTTATTTTGTTTTTCAAAATAATTTTATATCATTCAGCAAGCTATTAGCAGCAAGTTCTCTTAGAAAGTCGAAAAAATAAGTTTTGGGGGAAGTATTTTAAGCATTTTATGCTTCAATTTGTACCCTGACATGAATTTCGAAATTGGATACTGCCTTCCTTTGCCAGTACAAATGGTAGTGCTATAAGAAGGAGAAAATAACTTTTCAGAAGATAATTCGTTTAGGAGAATAATGAACTGTAGTCTAAGAAACGTTCTGAAAAATAATAAGCTCCCCTTCAGGATATATCTGTAAATTTATCCCATATCTGTGACGGTGCCACACACACATTTATATATGTATATAAATATATATATAATGTTCGCATGAACTTTTCCACTTGAGCAAATTCCTGGGGACGCCCTTGCTTTTGAACATGAAAACGAACGACACAATAAAATGTTGAGAAAGCAAAAAGAAACAAAAGGGAGGATTTATTCATTAGTGATAAGAAGAAAATGTTCTTATGAACGAAAAATTAAAAAAAAATTACATTGACCTCTTAGGGGCTTTATTCGTTATACTTGTCGGAAATACTTGAAATCAATTAATTACATAAGCATAAACACACGAATATGATAAACAATAACTCAGAATCAAAGACACTGACAATATGAACTTCTTATTATCTGACTTTGAACTACTTCTTCCTACGAAAGCTGGAATATTTTGAGAACCTTCACTCCTATTTTGAGAAATATTACACTTACAAAATTGAGATCGATCTCAAACACGTATTTTTCAGTGTTTGGTATTCATAACTGCAAATCATCGTACTTAATGCTTCAGTTAATAAATCTCTAAACTAGTCACTATGGCAGTATGCCATCTCGTGTTTTTAATAAGCATTAATCAATATTTTATTTATATTTAATTTCTAACGCATGATCATAGATGCAAACTTTGTCTTTGATACAATTAAAACACAGTATTCTTATTCTAAAGCTTACTCCCGGGAGAAACCCGTTCTGCTGTGGACAGACACTATCATTTAATTAATGTACACTGTTAAAACATTTCGGAAAGTGTCTTGATATATACAGTAATGTTTCAGTATTTGCAGTAATTCTGGAACAGCTCTAGAAGATTTCTTTTGTGTTACTGAAAGACCTCAGTTTTCAGATCTAGTATGACATTTGCACGTGCGCAGAAAGAGAGAACTGTTTCTTATGGCAACGAAACATTCAATTTTGATCAAGTGTTTGCTGCCGCCATTTTGATTACTTACTTTTACAGAAATGAGAAATATTTTCATTGAATGGACATTGCGATATAATTGCTATAGACACAGTTATTAAACCCTCGATCTCTGCATGAGCCGTAAGTACGATAAAATATATGACAAACTTAAAGTAATAGAACAATTAAATGTAAAGGTTGTGGAGGAAAATAAGCAACTGAAGTCTCAAGTTCCAAGTTTAGAACTAGAGTTAGATAAAGCGGAACAGTATAGTCACCGGGAGAACATCGAAATCAAGAATGTTCTCTTTGAAAAAGGCGCCGACGCTGAAGCAATTGTGTCCTCAATAGCTTCAGCTGTTGGAGTCGAACTTGACATTTCAGAGGAAACGCACGCTGTGCGCTGGGTTCCGGTTCCTCCTAAACTGAAGGAAAAGAACATTATAGTGCGATTCATAAATGGAAGCCAGCGCGATGCGTTCATGTGAGCCGTGAACGAGAAGAACAAAAGCAACCAAATGCTACGCGCAGTATTGGTTTGGCCCACTCCACCCCATCTACGTACGTAAATGAACACTTCACGACCGCACGAAAGCGTTTGCTAGGCATGGCGGTTGGCAAAAAGAAAGAGGCTAGGTGGGCATACGTGTGGACAGATGCTAACGGGGCAATTCATGCGAGGAAAACATCTTACGATAGGACTATTGTAATTGGGAGCCTAGCTGACGTACAGAAAATATGTTAACTTGAGGATGTTAACTATGTTTCTATTCGTTAGCCTTACAAAGTTGTGCAGCTTGCCTAAACAGTTATATAATAGTTAAATTTAACATTTGTGTAAATAGTTTATTTGTAGTATAGTAGACTTTGATACAGAAGACCCACTTTTAATATACACTCATACACATTTAATATGTAATAGCACAGAATTAGTTAATTTTGTTTTCCCAAATGAATTTTCACTTTTATATTTAAATGTTGCAAATATTGTATTCAAATATGAAGAACTTGTGGCATTTTAAATGGTCTCAATAATGAATTCTCAATTATTGCTATGTGAAACGCATCTTCTTCATCAAGAACAAACTATATTTCGCTCAAATAAATCCATGAAAAGGGCATGGCGGAGTTGGTCCGTACATTATGTCAACGTTAAATTACTTTGTACGCAAAGATTTAAACATCATTAATAATTTCGACTCATGTGAAATGTTATGGATTGAACTCACAGGTTTTTATTTTGACAAGAAAACGTTTATAGGCGTTATTTATAGATCTCCGGACAAGAACTATGAAGATTTCCAAAATTGCCTAAGTTTAATACTAACTAAAATCAACACTGAAGGTAAATATTGCATATTTACTGTAGACATTAACATCCACCTGAATAATGAACTTCAAAGTTCTGATTACATTAGAATGTTAAATACAAACAGCATTAAAATGTGTATAACTGTCCCGACGCGCATACAAGGTAACACTCGCAGTATTATAGATCATATTGGAACAAATATAATAAATATAGATATACAATCAGGGGCAATAACTACCCGCATTAGCGATCACTTTCCAATTTACATGTTCACATCAATAGGAATAAAAAACAGATCCGGCCTGGCAAAATAAATAGCTGTTCGCGATTATTGAAAGATAAAACAAACAATAAAAGAATCAAATTGGGTATTAGCAGGTCCAACAATTACTCAGCTTGTCCAACAGATGCCTTAACAATACTTCAAACGACAATAGAAAATGATATACGGGAATGTACGGTAATCAGAAAAGTAAATAGCGAATATGTAGTTAAAATCCAGCCATGGATGACTATCGCTATACTTAATTCTATGAAGAAAAAGGATAAACTTTGGAAAAAGAACACTAAAAATTAATTTAACTTACACCTTCGTGACAAATATAAACAATACCAGAAGATATTAAAGACAATTATAGAAAAAAGCTAAAAATGACTACTACATGAATACCATGTTCCGAATGGGAACTAACACTAAGGAAAAATGGAGCATCATGAAACAGACAAT
Organism: Lepisma saccharinum; assembly: GCA_022664845.1. NCBI lineage: Eukaryota > Metazoa > Arthropoda > Insecta > Zygentoma > Lepismatidae > Lepisma > Lepisma saccharinum. The sequence goes on along the minus strand of JAGDQP010004669.1, from coordinate 52,377 downwards.
AAATCTTAAGAAATCGGTAGAAAATTGTGACATTAACATTGAAAACAAATGTGGCCAATTCGTTACGGATCCACAAAATGTCACGAATGAATTCAATACATACGTCACGGATATTGGGGAAAGACTTAGTAGCTAATATAACAATATAACGAATGGTGATTCGTTACAAATGGAGCAAACCACATTGTTTCCTGCAAGTGTAATGGAAATTTATAACATCATAAAAACATTATCAAACAAAACAAGTGTTGGGTATGACAATATCAGTTCTAAAATTATTAAAGAAGCTGCGACAGAATTAGCTCCTGTTCTAAACCATATAGTTTATTTAATGTTTCTGACCGGGGTATTCCCCGATTCACTAAAAATAGCTAAAATAATACCAATTTTCAAGGGTGGAAATAACAAAGATAAATCTAGTTATCGGTCTATATCTGTTCTCCCTATATTAAGTAAAGTGTTTGAAAAAGCTATATGTTCAAGAATAACTAGTTTCATTGATAATCACAAGATTATAAAACAAGAACAATATGGATTTCAGAAAAACAAATGTACCCAACTTGCTGTCAGTAATCTTTCAAATTACATACCTGAAGCCCTTGATGAGAGCAAGTATGTAATTGGTGTATTCATAGATCTAAAGAAAGCATTCGATACAGTAAATCATAAGATATTGTTTCAGAACCTATATTGTTAAGCGATAGCGGTATTGTGTACGATCTCTTCAAAAGTTATCTGCAGAATTGAAACCAATACACTTATGTTAATAAGGCAATGTCAAACTTAAAAGCAGTGATTTGTGGATTACCACAGGGATCTATCATAGGACCGCTACTATTATTGTTATATATTAATGATTTGCTGGATATTTTAAATTAATCAAAGTGTCTGTTATTTGCAGAGGACATTATATTCAAGAAGGTATTCACACTTGATTTAGTGCAAGGGAAGATTAAATTAATAACGACTAGGGAAGATTAAAGCAGTGGTTAAAAATTAATAAATTAACGTTGAATATTGCAAAAACCAAAATGCTTATTTTTTTCATATTAAATACTATTATATTTCTATAAATTCCGAAAACATACTTACAGTTTCAAATATAAAGTATCTTTGTACATGGTTCGACAAATATTTCACATGGGAAAAACACTTTATAGATGTAAGCATAAAAGCTCACTGCACATTGTTATACTCTTCGAAATTTCTCGGATATTTCCCGAAAACGTAACTAAGATTAATTATTATGCTTTTATACACCCACACCGTTCGTATAACATTGAATTATGATATGGGAGCTTAAGTAAACAATTCAAGTGAAAATTATTTGCATTGCAAAAGAGAGCAATTTAAATAATGAAAAGTGCAGACTTTCTGGCGCATACGCGTCCTCTATTTGAAGAGGTTCAATATCATGTAATTTGTATATGTAATCTTCAGAGATGTTATTATGTAATTATTCAACCAATGTATTTGTAGTTTTTTTTAGTAACTTTGTATAATCAGTCATATCATCTCATTATTATATAATCACTATTTTTTTCGCCATTTTTGTAAGAAATTAACAATTATTGAGAGGAGGAATCATAAACAGCATTTGCTCGGTTCCTCCTAAATGTTTGTAACCTTTAAATCCTATATTATTAATAAAGAAATTACTTGTATTGTAAGAAAAAAAAAACACAGTGCAAGTCTTGGGATTTGTGTGAATAACTGTTTTCGTGGTTGTCAGCGTATTTCTGGCCCTGAATACTACTATTTTAATCTTTCTTTCTTATCCCTAGCAGTTTAGTTCGGTCAGTGTCGCAAAATGGGGCAAGCACTCCGCTCAGCACGTTTAGGGGCCCGCAAACAGTAAAAAGAAATCCTAAAAAGATTGCCGATTAAATTGAAATTTATCTACACTTAAAAAATTGGATACAGAACGTTCTTCCAAAAAATGAATGCAGCTGAGCTGCATGCACTTTCTGGATTAACCTGCTTTAAACCAGTTTTCGGTTTAACTTTAATCCAAAAACTGTTAGCGAAAGTTTAGGTCACAGTAAAATCATCAAGAGAATAATGATTAACATGGCGTCATGTTCGGTGTTTGTACAATAATAATAATAATAATATAGAAAAACAATCTTACTTGATTTTCTAACGTATATCTGTGAATTTTAATAGAAAAGAAGAAAATGTAATGTTCCTTTACAATTAAAATTAAAAAAAAAAAATAATGAGGTGGTCGGGCTTCTATCCAGGTCCCTGAGCACACTGGTCAGCTGCTCTTGCGACTTGTCTACGAAGGCAGTTGGTGTTTCTGGGTTTCCGAATTATTTTTATAGCTAGGAATTTACTGGGAAGGAGGTTAACCATTAACATGTTGTTTACCTTATTACGAGGAATGTTGTGTGAAAAAAAGGAGAGATAGGTTTGGTACAGTGTAAAGATTTGTTAATTCCTCTTTCCGCCAATTCAGTCCTTGTCGTCCTCGGTTCACCATTGAACTGTTTATTATTCGCAGTGTAAAAGCAATATAAGCACTCAAAACGGCGGGGTGTTCAGTGACAAGCAAGTAACGTTACTCCTGTTATTCGATTATAGTAAATCTAACCAAGGCTTAAACTTCATCCACTAAAGTACGTAACCTCAAAATTGCTAGTATAATTTACACTTTCATCAGAAAATGACCGACTTTTAAGCGTAAAATAAGTTAAACGTTCAACGACAAAATACTTTGGCCAGTTTCAACCCATTTTCAGCTATCGTCAAGCCATTACAAAAAAAGGACAATTTTAAAATGGAGTTAAGATTACCAATCTTTACACTAAAGGGCATAGACTACATCCACATTTAAGAGTAAATACAAGAAAACGCTAATTTTTTATTTTCATTTCTCCATAAAGCGGAGTAACATGCATCAATTTTGAGTTTTCATTTTTATAGTGTAAACGTGTTCAAAATTTCAATACCAGCGTGCTAGGACATGTTTTATGTTATTCCATACAACCTACTTTCATAATTAAAATTCAAAACCGCGATTCAAGTCAGATAGGCAGGTCTACTGCCTTACTGGAGTTACAAATAGCAATGCCACGGCAGGTTCCAGAGATGACAAAAGTATCCTACGTGATGCGAGACAATATTGTGACCGTCGCATCGAAGTGGAAAAGGCGGTAAAATTTAACTTTGGCCCCCATAGGAAAATTTCTAGATCCTGCAGTGAGTTCAGTTAGTAGGACGATGCACTTCTAACTGAAAACCCCGTATTGAAATCTCGCTTCTGGCGTCTATTGTTTTCTTTTCCTGAAGCATCCAGAGCGACTGCTTTTATTAGCTAAGTTACAGGTAATTTCCATGTAGCTATAGTTGTCTATGTTTCTCCAGTAATGGATCCTCTAGGAAAAATTTTTAACAGTATGGGTTAGTCACACGAGACACAACTAGTGACGAAATGTATTAAATCCTTCTAGTGTATATATAGAACCACAGCAGTTCCAAATTATTTCTCCAGCTTCAGCTTCAATCACCACATTAGTCCCTGTCCATAAGACCAGTAGGAAAGTCATGTGTAACGGCTGTTCTCTTCAGTTCCTGTTAGTACACGTCTGAGCAAGTATAAATCACAAAGGTAGACTGTTTGAGTCGTGGGCGTTTTTTTTTTTCTCTCTATGGGGACGTAACCCATTGTGGCCTGCGAATTTTTTGAGTCGATGCAGACTTTTCTTAAACTGATTGTAGCTTCGGCTGTAATTGTAGGAGAACAATAAATGAAGTCTATTTTATTTTCAAATAGTCCACGGAATAAACGAAGTATAGATCATAGCTAGCGGAACGATGCTAACATAGAAGGGAGAGCAAAATCTAATTTTGCTTTATTTTTTTAATTGTTTTTTATTCTCCTAGTGAGTTTCCTTATGGCATCCCGTGTGCAATTTGATAATAGAATATTGTGAGAGTTTCATTTTCTTCCTTACCAAAGTGATGGTGGACATCAGAGACCCGTGATAGGGGGAAGGAGGGAAGAATATTACGAGATCCATTCATGAAGGGTAGGCGCTACGTTGAATTAGGTCTACCTGCAGCAACAGAACAACAAACCATATCTTTCGCAACTCAGATAGGATGACAACTTTCAACACAACTTTCAAACTTGAAACACTTGGTTTCAGTTTGTAAAACTCGGTATTGTATTGAAGTTAATAAACAAAAATGAAACAAACGTGGAACAATATAAGTGGCTTGTTCTAACAACATTGCCGATGGTTGTTATTATAACCAATCTAATTCAAGCTTTCTAGAACAAGCAATTGTGCGAGGAAGCTGGTCAAACTTGAAATTTATTTGAATTTTGTTTTGATGCACTTCTACTGTCGTCTCGAAGGGATAAAGTCCCATCAATTGCCAGGACTGTTTCTCCAACTAATCTCTGCCAACTTCCACCTTTTACGCCTGACATTACCTGCGATCTGATGAACTAAGTAGCAAAAGCTCTTCGAAAACAAACTAGGACAAGTGGTTCCGTAGCCTTGTGATTTCAGCATCGGATTGGTGTCCTAGTTGCCCTCTGTTTGATTCCAAACCAGGCTAAGTCTTCTATTTTTTTTAAAGAAGTACATTAGTTTTTTCTCGTTCTGTCAAGACTATTTCAAGCTTGATTCTTGTAAACTAGGCGTCTGGATTCAACCGTGCTTAAACCCTTTTGCCTACATTCGCTAAGCTTTCATGGAGTTGTCATAATCGTCAAAGGAAAATTGATTCCCTTTTAATTTAGATCAAAATTCTTATGTGGGATAGCGCTACGTGGAAAATGACTTGAACTTCTAGGAACGAGCTAGCCTAAAACGATATATGGTATGATGCCATTTTCATTTAAAATTATATACACAAATCCAAGATGGCGGCTTTCAACATTTAGTAATGAGTTTCTTATTTAGTTATTTGTTTGTAATTATGTAATTTCTTTGTAACTAATTATTTGTTGGCCCTAAATCTTGTTGTTAATAAATAACCCCAAATCTAGAAAACCATAGGGCCCAGGGTTGATAATCGGGAACTTTGCGAAAGAAAATATCACCCACACTCCACACTAAGAACAAGAATGAGCAAAACAGATCCTATGTCTCCCTAACTTTATGACGAGTAGGGAGCAAGACAGGGAGACATCCCCGGGGGATAGCCTACCCCGGTTTCGGGGAGAACGTTATTGTGTTCTAGGTACCCATCAGTTACGCGAACCGGAGCCGGAACTAATACAATTTAGAGCTAGGGGTGGATGGAGGGTCCCAAATATGTGTATATATATATATATATATATATATATATATACACGTCGGTGTTCTAGCAACATGAGCGCAGAAATTCACACAACAATGCCTAATAACTTGCTACGAAGAAGGTGATAAAATAGGAAGGTATTGTGATACTTGGGGCACTCTAGCGGATTATATTGAATGATATTCGTAAATTATTTAAGCCACTGTGGCTCGACGGTTAGAGCGTTCACCTCTGACGCTTGGGGTTGTCGGTTCAAACCCTGTTCGTGCTATGTGGGCTTTGTGGTGGACAAACACCGCGTACGTGGGATTTCTGGAGGTTCTCCCGTTTCTTTCCACTTTCTTCATTCCACCAATCATCCAATCATCATCTATCCGGTCTGAGCCAAAGTTGCCTAAAGACCTTAAAAATTAATTTCAAAATCAAATTCGTAAAACATTTGACCATCGTAAAAATTATAAATGATCCAGGGTAAATCGAAGAAAAGAAGATACATATTGATATAACGTAGTTTTAGTCTCAAATTCAGCCTCATATCCAGGTACTTGAAAACTCAGGATAAACCATTGTATGGTATCCCTCTGTGATATACTGTGTAAGTGTTTCAGCCTTGCACTAAATCATTTTCAGTTTGGAAGATCCACTTTATCCGTATTGATGTTCCCTTCTTTTAATGTTTATTTGACATTACAGTAAAATGACAGGGGCTGGGGGTGGAAATGTTCCATTCAATGATGATTTTATTGGCAAAATATTAAACCAAAGTACGAATCACATTAGTTTATATTTCACTTGGAAGATCAGATATCAAAAGTATTCTCTATTCCCGATGGAGCTAGGATGATCGTTTACTCTGAATGGGCGTATACTAGAATGAAACCCTGATCTTATTTCCAAAAAAACATCCCCTTAATTCAGTACTGGCGCTATTTTCAACGAATAGTTACCTTTCATTCGTTCAGAAGTACTTCAAACACTTCTCTGTAGGTTTCTCATCCTTTTCGTGTAGTCCCCCATTGAGTAACATTATTTAGTTTTTTTTTTGTATGTGTGTGTGTGTTTACAAACTGTAAGATCAGGCGATGGTGTCAAGGAAGACAAAATAAATGGCATCTCTCGGAATAATCGCTTTATATTTGTTTTACAAAACTGGAAGATCGTTTTCTATAGCCTTCCTGCTAACGGCGCCCGATTATATTAGCATGAATGCCAACGAAACGATCACCGATCTTTATCAAATAAATACGCAGTGAATATTCCGAAGGAGTTGCATTAGTGATCTGTCAGAGATACGAGGCGGAAGTTTAAAAACACGCTTTAAAATGATGGCGTAACGTGTTGCAAACTAATCTATCCGTGAATATGTTTGCTGATAAGTTATTAGATGAAAATCAATGAATATAGTTTACTTTATCACATTAAAAATAAGATCGTTCTTAGAAGAAACATTTTGCAGAAATGGATGACTAAAACAATCATATTTATGTTCTGGAGTGGTGGAATTCCAGCGTCTATTCCAGAAAGTGACGGATCTGGAAACAACATCGTATGAATTGTTTATTATCTATTTTACGATTTAAGAAAGTAAGAATGTCTTTCAAAGACACAAAGCTACACTTTCTCCTATGCAGCGATCCCTCTCTACATACAGTATACCCACACACACAAACGAAAAGAAGAAAATAATCTCTCTTTCGTATTAGATTCATTATGTTTCTTATTCTATTCTAAGCATTCTGTTGTAGAATATCGTAGAATAAAACTTCCAACGATACCAAAGGTTTCTATGTTATTAACACATTTTGCCCCATTGATTTATCGTCAAGTGAAAAAAGGGGAAACTTTCGTTTTCACTTACAAAAGTGATTGATGCCGCAGGGCTGAGACATTTCGAGAGAACCTTAATGAGATTATGGCATCAATTTTCTGCCTTTCCCCACCATAGAAAGAGTTCAAGAAGGGCAACTCTCACCATCAAATTTACAATTCTACAAACATCGTCTACATAGACAACCTCATAAGGCTGGGTTTCGAGCGAGACTAGACGTTTTCCTCTGCTCTACGAAGTATGTCGTCAACTAATCTGAGATTTGACAGAATCCTTGTTTAGTCCTACAAAGAAGGCAAATGACGAGAGGCATACGCGGTGTCATTTCTATTGTATCGTAATTCCCCACAATTTTGTTGCCGACTGCATGAACTGATCGTACCAATCATGTAACGCTCGGAGATTAATTTTCTATAATGGAAAGTAAGAAACTTTATTTTCACAAGTTTTCTTGATAATGTGTACCGCTAACTTTGCTCTGTTTTAGCTACTTTTGAGAGAGCCATTTTAACGTGGAGTACAACTTGGTCACTTGGAATGGCCATTAAATTTAAAGTAGTGCAGATACTTCATTGCAGTTTTCAACATTCATATATGAAATTTCGTTTTTAACCATTCATGTTTTTATCTTTTAACTTTCATTTATAGGCAAGTCACGCAGCTATAGCCTAAACTCAGCAAACCTTTGAAGGACGAACTCTCTTCTTCCGGGAGGCTAAAAAGGACATAGTGACCAGTGTTTTGCCAATATGCTACACTGATAGTTATCCAATGGTGGCTTGCTATTGTCTACAATCGTATGCAGATGAGGTCCTGAGGATGGGTGCTATATTTCAGCGTAGACTCAGAACTACTAAGTTCATTTTCCCCCATCAAGCAGTGCTCTCAAACGGATGGCAGGAAACACACGAGTCGCGAGTCGAACGTTTTTAATAATGGGTCTGTTTGGGTCAGATTCTCTCACCTGACGTGTCGAGTCGAACCAAGCCTACTCAGTCTTCATCATCAGTTGAATTGTTACTCACATTTATTGCAAAATCTGAAGTTCAAGCAGAGCATAAAGAATGGGTAGCAGTGCTAACTGATTCAAGCAAAGGATGAAGTATTAACTGAATCAGGAAAATAATGAAGTATTATGCTGATATTCACAGCAATTATTTATTGTTTTTCAATTGCTTATTTATAGGTTTAATGCATTTCTGACTGTGTCCGTAACTATTCTTTTGAGAATTACAACATATATATTCTTCCCATTTTTCTTCCAAATTGGAGTATGTATAAGAGAAGAACGAAGGCGAAACAAGAAGATAGAGAAACACTAGAATTGTTTTCCGGAAGAGGGCAAAAAACAAAATATACATTACTGTATATTCTGTACAAATCCCTAAGTCTGTTCAAACTACTGACAGTTGAAACGTATACGCGAACAAACGTCTAAGTGACATTTTGAAATAAAATAATCACGAGTACATTTTGATATATAACAGGAAAAGTATGAGGCATAAAATATTCATACTTTGCACGAATATATGACATACTAAAGTCCGTTTTTGTGCAAAGTATGAATATTTCATGCCTCATACTTTTCCTGATATATATAAAAATGTACTTGTGATTTTTTATTTGAAAATGTCACTTAGACGTTTGTTCGAGCATAAGCTTAAGTTTTTAATTTACCTGGTAAACCACACATGCAAGAAGGGTAGAGAAACCCAAGTAAAAATCTGTATTAACTCTGATCTTTTTGCGCATCCAGGACGCAGTGTTTGTATCATGCAACACACACACACACACATTCACCCAACGAACGCACATATGTATTTACAGGATCCTTTGTCTGTGGGTGTACCTGAAAAGAAACTAGTAGGGCTCGGAGGTTAATGTATTGTGGCTACTTGTATTTCACGAATAGTAATTTTCCATTGATCGTAATTTTTCACCATTCGTTTTTTTATACAACCTTTTTTAGAATCATTCGTTCTGACTTACACATGACATGATCCTAACTTCCATACACTCCAAAACGCATTCATACTTATAAAATAGTTATTTTTTTAAATTATATATAAAAATATATTCTTTATTTATATCACAATGGAAATTTAATACAAGTAGCTAAGGAACTGATTTAGTGTAGACTATCGAATTTAAGTTGGTATGTTTCAAATTAAGCTGCTTGGGATTTGTTTCATCAGGATAATTTTACTGTATTAGTCATTGTCCAAGTTTATTTCTTAAGTTAGTATTTTATTTCGGTGCATTAAGATATATTGCATGTAGCAAACTACTACACTCAAATGATCGTTTAGAAAGAAATTTGTGAAGTTTTCTTTCAGAAGGAATGTCTCTTGATGAGAAAAAATATATATTTTGATAAAGAAACACTTATTCATCAAAACGTTAAAGGTAAAGTAAATCCCATGGTCCTAAACAAAACTTGTGTTGCCAACTAGAAATGGACCAATCTTAGACATTTTAAGTTTTAATTTACCAAAGTGTAAACACTGCCATGATTGAAAATATTCTGGTCTTGCAGTTGGAGAAACTGTAGTGAAGATTCTAATAGTGCGAGTTTCAAGCGATCACATAATTTATTTCGACAGATTCTTAAGTATTATTCAATTCATTGATAGTCCTTTTGGTTATGACGTGGATTTATTTCTTGATAACATATTGTATACACTCTAACAAGGAACACTCGCCAGGTGTCAGAGTCCGATTTTGAAGAAAATGCGTATGTAGGTACACTGCCTAGATTAACCATTACAGTCAAAATTTTAGGTGCTGTCGTCAAGAAATAACGACACGGGGACCCAAGAAAGATGGCACGTAGAGAGCATGTAAATCGAATACAGAGTACGAAAAAGGCTTTTTCTTTTATAAACTAATATATACGTTGAAAGCAAATGGCTATTAATGGATACTGGATAAAAGGACAATGACTGCCATCTTGAAAACGACCATCTTGACTATGCTTCAAAATTTTTAAATAGTAAGTGGGCCATATCATACAGGGTGTCCGGAAAGTCCTGCACCAAACTAAAACCATCCATGGAGGTGAGGCTGGGAGCAATTTGAGATAGGGAACCCGTGTCCGGAACCCAACCGCTATGCCTCTGCGTGCAATTGAAATTTCGAAGGAAGGTGGCAGCGACGCGCAATTAGAAGCAATGAGTGCGGCGTTTGAACCTGTGTGTGGTTCCAGCGCTACAGATACCACTCAGTCCCCTAACTTACTGGTCAAGTGTTGGCTTCGACGTGAGTGGTCTCAACCTGTTCCGTGGCCTCATTGTTGCCCTGTCTTTTTTCCCATTGATTCCCTCTCCTGAGGATACATGAAGGAACTAGTGATGAAAGTGATCGAGAAAGTGGGACGGATCTCGAAAGTGATGAAGAATTGGTGGCCAGAGTAGTAGTAGGCAGCCGGAATAACTAGAAACAAGGCAGCCAAGTTGTTTTCATAAGTGCGCGCTTCGCTTATTAGCCGTTTGCACCTTTGTTTGCGAGACGATATCCAGGGAAATACTTTTGAACAATACCTATAAATGATACGGCAGGTAAAACCTGTTTCCTTGTTTTGGAACAAGGAGATAAAATAAGCACAAATACCAAAATGTCACTGTTAAGTTCCCTGTCATTTGTTGTATCAGCTGTGCAGTATAGACATACAAACGTGTAGAAAGTCTACAATTACATTGTACACAAGTGTTTGTTCCTAATAAAATTAGTTTCTTTTCGTGGCATTCAGAGTGCTGGAACCACACACAGGTCCAGCCGCCGCACCCATTGCTTCCAATCGCGCCTCGTTGCCTCCTTTCCTCGAAATTTCAATTGCACATAGAGGCGTAACGGTTGGGTTCCGGACACGGGTTCCCCATCTCAAATTGCCCCTCATCCCCATCCCTATGGGTGGTTTCAGTTTGTTGCACAACTTTCATGTATATCAATCTGTGCTGGAATTTTCGAGAAAAAAAAAACAATGATGAAGTTAGTTTTCGCTTAACTCTAGTCCTGTACGACAAAATGATACGTGGAATTGACCTGATGAATTTGTGTGCAGAATGGTAAAAAAGAAAAACACTTTTTGGAACCAGTTGAAGGAACGATAACCAAACGGCAAGGTAAGAGGCACCATTATGTTGGAAAACATGATTCTTATGGCCGCAACATGAAGTTACACAATAAAGTTTTAAATACACTAACGGAAGATGAAGTCTCAACTTCAAGACGGCGTGATTCTAGGTAAAAGTGTCATGTATAATGATTATGGTGAGAATGTATAATAAAGTGGTATGAATGTACCGAATATCATTGCTTTTGTATTACCGAATGTCATTGCATACAAAATACTATAGTATCTTAGAATACTTTACATTTCAAAGACATCGCGATAATAAACTCATGTCATGAACACTAAGATGAAGAGATTTCTTGAGAAATTCCTTCAAAATAAATTATTTTAGAATGATTGGACTTTAAAATACTGTGTATGTTAGTGAGGAACTCTTTTTAGGACCTTCAAGGTACGATAATAATCCTCATTTCCATGTTCTCTCGACCTATTCTCAGACACCACAAAATAAGATAAAAATGAAGAAAAAATAGCAAAATACAGTACCACTACTTCAGATTGTGCTAGATTATATAGGAAATATTTTTTTTTTCATTTGTGCTGTATTTAACGGGAAAAACACGCTCATGGGATATCGCAACGTCAGTTGTCAAGAGGAAAAGAAATTGAAGTAAATTTAATGTGATGTATTTTTTTTGTGTGTCTGTGTATTTTGTGTATAAGATTTTTTTTTTCGAATAACCATTTGTCGAACCTAGACGTAAGGAATGTAACAGTAAAATATCACGTGAAAACAATTCGATGTAATTTTTTTATATAACTCAAATGTAAGTTATACCAAATACGCATATTTCGTGCTACGCAACCTTGGATCTTAATGCATCTTTGTTCCGAATATGAATATTTTGCGTAATTATATGTCGGGTTATGTATGAAATATTACATTGATTTCTTGTTTTTCTATTTCAGTGTTACTTATATCTCTTGGCTACTAGGGTCATCATATAAATTATATTTATAAATCCAAGATGAAAGACCCGGATATTTAGTTGCAATAACATTGTATCTCATTTTGTAATTTCATATTAAGGAATTAAAATTAGTTCTTGTTTCATACCATTTCTGCTGTACAAAGCGTCGACGACTCTTAATGGCCATAGTGCAACCTTAAACAGTTATCTAAGTGTTAGTTCTGTTCACATATTTTGAATATAAATCTTACACAGTATATCCTGAAGAAAATAGTTTTCAATAACTCAAATAATAAGATTGCACGATGAAAATAAAGAATTTAGTTTTTAATGCTTGCTTCCGGAGTGACTTAAAGATATGTATAAATACGTTACCACCAACATACGTGTATTCACACCGTTTTGTACATTTCATGTGCAGTGCGAGAAATCTTAAATGGACGTAGTGACTATATAAATGATGGAATTACGAAATGAACCATCGCCACGCTAATTAGCGGGCACAAACTTGCCAGGAAACCAATTTTAACAAAATAATCATTTCTAGTAACTTCCTCTGTGCTTCCTTTGGTACAAACGTTCAATAGAGAGCTTTGCAAGGAGAAACAGACCGCTTAACGGCAACGGTTTACACACACCTGAACTATACAGAAATCTGATACTTCAAATTAGACTAAAATCGACAGAAGTCAGGGAGTATTTTTTTTTAATTCCTTGGGCACTAGGGCCGATTTGTATGTATAATTATTTCAATGAAAGAATTATTCCAACTATACACAACGTAGTGTAAGCCAAAATAAAAATGAATATTTATAACATAATAGTCTATATTTAAAATACCATTGAAACAATAACTAATGTGTACAAAGTTTTGAGCATACACTTTCAGGTTAGATGTAGAACACTGTCCTTTTTCAGTTTACCGGTATATGCACTGATTATCTGGAAACATTTGCAGATTAGGCTGGATTCAATGCTACTATGTTCTCTTTTAATTGGTGTGTTATTAAGCTTTTAGTATTCATATCACGTTTTAATAATTGTTTTATTCCACTAAACAGAAAACAGCTTGCTTGTAGTCTTGTAGATACTTTTAATGTTTCTTTGTGTGTTCTGGAGAACTCGTAGGAACGAAAGACCGGCGCAGGATCTTACGCAATAGATATTGTTGTTCTTTCAATTTGGCTTCCATATTCTAAGCTTTCTAAAAGAAATAAACTATATTACACTTGAAACACGTTTCATTATTTTCTTTCCAGTTGATTTCGAGTTTCACTTTGCGATAATAGATGACAGCAGTATATTTAGACGTATGTTTTCCTATTGAAACTCGTTGAAAATATAAGATCCCTTGCGTAAATGACGGTCTTTGAGTTGTGGTGGATGAATTAGGTCTTCTTGATTATCGTCCACATAAACCTCCTGTACCTGCAGAAACAGTTGGTCATCCCATAACTTCCTGCAACAATATTTGGTTGTGAAGTTTACATTTACAAAATAAAGGAAACAAGTGTTGAATTTAGTAATTGTAATAAATGGATTCGACTTGAATATTTTAATATTGTGTATACCAACCTACTTAATGAATTCAAATAAATATTCAACATCACTCGTGTTACTAGGCTGAATATTGCATATATATAATACATATTATTCGATTTTAAAAGGCACATTATTAAAACTTAAGGAAAATTCACACAAAGGTATAAAGTATGTATTATACATTTAGTTCCGTGGAAACATCAGAAAAGAAACATCATGCGATTGTTGCATTCTTATAACTTTCAACAATATTGCTCTCTCCTACACAAGCACAAGATGGTTTCTAGAAATTATCACAGTCATTCAAGGAGATACCAGTTTTAGAAATAACGAAATTATCAACTAAAACAACTCCCAGTGTATCCAAATCTATAAAACTAACAAGGAAGATTTCCCAATATTTCAAATGAAAATAGGTTGGAAGAAGATCACTCAATTATATCTTATCTCAACTAGTACAAATATTATTAATGGTATCTATCAGATATAATTATTGAAAACATTAAATTATCAATTAGTGAAAAATTGTATAATCAATGCCAGGACATGATGACTACATTTTCACTGTCAATAATAATCTAAAACTAACATAAGAGTACAATACATCGATGTTTCGTACCGAAATGGTTCTTAAAAGTTTCCGATCCAAGAAGTCCAGTTTTTACTTAATTAGAATTTATCATCTGCTTCATGCAACGACGTCTTGAATAGACTCAGACAAGAACAAATTTAATTGAACTGAGTATTTTACAGGAAGGTCTCGAAACTAGATTTATTCAAAGTTTAAAAAGACTAAAATTACAACACACACACTGAAGTAGTTGAAAATATTCCTAATGAAATATCTTTAATGAATTCACATGGTTGAAAACGAGATTTTAGAGGCTAACAGATATGTCAAATAAACACATTTCCGTTGCTTTAGCAAGCTGGAATGAAATATTATTCCAGAATTGCAAAGTTCATCTATAATTTGCAAAACCACATAATCTATTGTAGTTCTCAGTGTCGGTTGAGTATCAGGGCAGAGGGACAAGTCCGTGCTCAAATAAAACTGGAAGCAATTTGTTTTCTCAAAACATTACCTGTTTGTATAATAAAGTTACTTTACGTTTTTCCAATGTCTAAACAAATAAATATATCTAATAATAAAACAAAGTACCTGATGAATAATTCAAGTTATACATATAAAGAAACTATGTAATAAATAATAATAACCCATTGAACCACCGCCTTACTTTAGTTAACAAAATGATTTGCAATAATATCTATAGAACCACAACAGTTTTATAGTTTAACAGAGAGAACCCAGCAGCTGATTTTCTAGAAATATCCTATTATTTCATTCCTCTTTAGTTAAACTAAAAAGAATATTTATAACTTAAAAGCTTGTAACAGAGAACTCTTTATGAGCTCTGGATGAGGAAAATATTATTTTCTAGTTACGAAATGAGCATTGAATTCTTTGCACATCCTCAGCAATTAATAGCTTGGAATATTTCTCCAGCCCTGTACGCTGATTGGCAAACCATTAAAAAATCAAATATTCTAAATATTTGAGATAGATATACAGTGTGTCAAGAACTAGAATTCTGCCAGATATTCCAGCCCACAAAATTTTCGATTATACACCCCAATTTTAATTATTTTACAATTCAAGAAACTATTAAAACTCTGTAGAACTAAACACACTCCCACACAGTTCTTTGTTTTCTGTGAGCCTTATATTCTTATCGGCCATAAATACAATTCAAATTCATCACAGTTTTTGTATTACATATGTCCAACTAGAAAATTTTGGCAGATTTCCTTCTCAAGAGACGATTATTGGGGGTATTTGATAAATGTTCTTATCTAAGCGTTTTGGCTGTAGAAGACAATGTTTCTAATCGCTGAAATGTATCACGAATAATGAAGCAAAAGAAACCAAAATTATACATCCTTCGCATTTTCGCCCACTTTAAACAAGTCAATTTTTGTTAACTCTCTATAGGGAGCTTGACTATTTTATATACACTTCTAATAGTAACGAAGTTTTTCAATACATGGCACAAATACTGCTTCTCTTCTCCCTTTGCCTAAAAAACCGCTTATTCAATCATTCATAAGTAAGGTAAAAATGTGTACAAAATATATATTTAACTAGGATTTGGAGATAAAAATGAATATAAGGGATAGAACTTTGGAGTTTAAAACGTAAAAATTTTGCACAATTCTGTAGTGTATATAGGCATTATACTGTATGTGCTTCTGTATCTAAATCTCTGCTGTACTAAAAGAGAAACATGTAATATAACTGTTGGAAATATCCCAGGTTCTCGAAAGAATTACATCACCATTTCCTTTAGAAGAGGATACAAATCGCATTAAGAGCTTCCTACAGGAGACTTTAGCCTGGGGTATTTGGCTCGTCCGTTAGAGTAAAGCCTCTGGCAGTTTATTTCCGTGATGACATAGGGTCATCAGAGTCACATGCGTCTCCTTCAGGAAGAGAGAGAAAGAGACGAAAGCAAAGAGAGAGAGAGAGAGAGAGAGAGAGAGAAACGTCGTAGTGCTGGAAGTGAAGGATAGTGTTGCAATATTAATGAATTTAGCACAAAAACAACAGAGAATTTTCAAGTGTGTGTTCCCAGTCAGAAAAAAAAAGTCACTGTCTCTCCTATAATAAGTAAGCGTTTTTCTTAACGTTGGTAAATATTTTAGAAAGTCTTGAAGAGAATAGATAATAATAAATTTGTATCGTGTCGGTGATGAGCTTTTGTCAACAGGGAAAACTTTGCGCACTGAAATTTATCGTTACTTTTACGTCTTTACATATCATATCACTTATAATTTTTATCTCTTATGCTATTTTGTTTGTAATGATGTTACTAGCAGTTCGGAATCCATGAGCAAAAATACAAGAATGTAAATCCTACATTGATGTGCCCAAAGTTGCCCAAAAAGGTAGAGTAACTTTTGTCAAAGTTCTTTCTAAATTCAGTCTCGAATATTCTGTTTGTAATTGAGCATATAAAAATTAAGAACAAATTGTTCACTTTCCTTCGATGTCTCAATCATGTTTCATTAACATATTTCCACCCGCTTGAATATTATTTTAACGTATTGGTTTGAGCTATGATTGAGTTCTTTTGAGCTGCAAAAAAATAGTTTGAGACTACTTTCACTTCACAGATAAACTGGGTAAATCATATTTATCTCCTCCCTTTCCCCTTCCTCGAAATTTCAATAGAAATAATTTAATGTATTGACTTGGTTAAGCTTGATTTGAGTTTTTAAATTTTTAAAATAAATTTTGAGTTACCAAAGTTTTAATATGTTAAGAACTTTCAAGTGGGGCGCTGGTTAATGCTAGTTAAATTTTCGTAATTTAGTTTATTTATTCCTTTCAGCACATTTTAGGTTCTCTTGACGTTCGAAAGAAAGTTACCATCGCTTCCAAGGTAAATAAGGTGAAAGTTGGTGATGCAACATTCAATTCGTGAAAGTACGGCGCATACTGTAAAATATAATAACATTTACTTTGCACGCTTATACACTTTTCACAAAGTAAAGGCAAATAAAGCTATCCCTTGTGCGATGTGCACGCGCTGTGAACTGCGCTTAGGGGATATCGAGGTAGCACTCCACATATTCTTGACCTACGACACAAACTGAGGTGTTTTGGCCAATTCCACCCTGGAACGCTTTTACCTCCCAAGATGCCCAGGAACATCAAAGACACTCTGGTATTAAAGTTGATAGGAGGCTGAGTGTACCTCGAGCACCAGATATGGGAGCACTGCGAGAAAATTCTCCAATGCAATAGCCGAGATTTGAATCCGGACCGTCAGATTCGTAGTCATAGGCGCTACTTCTTTAAACACGGCGACTATTCAGAAAGTACGAACTATATTAGTTTGTAATTCTTGTACAGTTTCTAAAAGTGCGATCAGTATTATAAAATGTGATACACTTATTTGCGCTTCTTGACACTTCTTCGAAAGTACACTCAGGAAATTATAATCTGACCGCATTCTTTATCAGAACGACTATATATATACTTGTGATGTAATAGAAAATATGTGAAACACGGTAATTAAAGCTTTTGTTATTATTTGTTATAAAATAAATTTTTATACTGCGATGTTACTTCGTCCATAAAAATTGTAATGAAGTTTGGCTTATTCTCACTTGGGTCGTTAAATATTCTCTTTAAAACTACGGAAAATATTTGATATGGTTTTCACGTGCATAAAATTTAAGAACGATAGCAGTTAATGAAAGATTAGCTCATAGATGCACGAAACACTGTAACTGAAACAAAATGTATATTATATTATTTTTACTTTGTTTATGTTTCGGTAAGAGGTAAGCTTGAAGTCTGTCTACTTGAAGTCTTCCGTGGCCATTCGTAAGGGAACACGCCGTAAGGCAACCAGACGGGATTTATGTTTAGAGCCCGATGAAATGCAAGGCAAATACTTATATTTCAGAAAACGAACGTATACAACTACCAGTGACTTTAGAATTGGCCGAGGTGGAATATTCCCTTAGAAATAACGGATACAGTAGTGGAGAATGTGATCAGCCAATTTTGCGAGGTAACGCGAATGTCTAAAATCAACTGCCCGGTTAATTCAGTCTATTACTAGTGGGTTTATACTGGCAAAAGGCTGATGGATTACCGCTCACTGACAAGGGATTTTCCGCACTTCCTAACCATATCAAATTTCAAAATACAAACTAGCGTCCAAGGTCAGACTAATCAAAGTACTTGTATAATATACTGAGAAAGTAGTATTCCCACCCGAAGCTCGAAAATAAGGGTCGTGGGCGGAACCAACCAGTGACGTTACTCGCAGGAAAGAAGTAAACGGTGTCATTGCATTGAGAGGGTTGAAAGCTTAACAACACGTGAGTTTGGGCTGTAATTGCAGGTTTGGTGATATTTAAATGTGTGTGTATGTGCGTTTTGTTTTTAGTGTGGTGTCAGTGACCTATTAAAGTTGACAAAGGCCTACGTACGTACAAGGTACTCAATTCTCAAACGCACGTAAAACAATATTTTACAAGGACGCCTAGCAAAAGTGCAGTTACTTCGTGTAAAAAAAAATCCAACAAAGACAGAAGGCATATCTTATTTTAGGTTTCCAAATGATTTTGTTACTTGCCACTTTCCTCTTATATGATAACTGATTGCTCAGAACAAGGACTTCGTTATGCGGTGGCTCATTAGTAGAGAGGTCACCAAGCTCTGGTGCTTGGGGTCGTGGGTTCGATCCCAGCTCATGTAATCTGTTCTTTGTGGAAGAGAAACACCGCGTGTGTTTTTTCTTCCGTTTCCTCGCACTTTCTTCATTCCAGCAATTCTCTCATCATCATCCATACGACCTGATCCAGAGTTGCTTAAAGACCCTAAAATAAAATTCAAATCAAATTCAAATACTTTGTTATCTAGCGATTTATTTAGCACACAAATTCCGTCATATGGATTCAAACTTTGATCTCGTTCTGATAAAATTCCTCCTGTCCTGTAATAGTTGGATTGATATAATGTCGCGAACTGGACTTTAAAAACCAAGCCACTAAGCCAGAATTTCCTTCAATCCATAAAAGGTATGGGAATTGCATTTCGTTTCTACCATCCTGCAGAAAAAAATAGTACAAAATGTGGAGTAATGATAAATATGATTATTTTACTATCTCCAAAGCTTACTTTAGTAAATTAAAAATTTGTACGTTAGGTCAAAGCACGAAGTTTCATTCGAATTAGGTATTTAAATTTGAAAATAAAATAAAATCTTGGAAATCACATTACTAGATTTCATGATACACAGCCACAACTTAAACACTTGAGCTACATGATATGGAATATTTCAACAAAATTGACATGGTGAAACATTTTAATGGTGGTATTATTATTATGACGGATACTGTAAAATATTTGGGTGTATTATTTGATCAAAAATCGAAATTTAAAAAATATAGTGAAAGAATCGTAGCTGAGGCTAGAAAGTTGATTGGATTTATTTTATCAATGGACAGTATTTAAAAGAAGACAGACTTTGATAATTCTATATAAAACTGTGATTAGGACCAAATTGGAATACATAGCAATTATCTAGAATTCCCTCCGGAAAACAGCTAGAAAATTGAAATATTGTCTTGTATCACAAAATGATGATGATAATTATTATTATTTATATTATTATTGTTATTATTATTATTGACATTCAAAGCCACTGAATAGGTATAACAAAAATTGTGTTCATAATGATCCCACAGAATATTTTTTCTCATCTGTGTGTGTCAATTTTTAAATTTCTCCACATTAAGAGTTTTAATGTAACTAATAAGGTTTTCAAACTGTTCATTTTATTAGTTCATAAAGGTTAAAGGAGTTCATTGTAAACCTTGATTATGAAAATTAAAATGATATCCATACTGACAAGGTGAATGTCCATTGATTTTAAACACTGCAGTATCCAGAAATTTTACTATTTTGTGAGTTCTAATCTTAGAAAGTGTGATGGGAATCAGTTAGCTTTGAAATTGTTCTTGAGTTATTGGTGACGGACAAAGATGCGGACAGAATATTGGTGCCATCAAAATGAGCTGTCAAATCGTAGCAAATATAAGACAGAACATTTCCTCAAAAAAGTTATTTTTAGTGAAGATTCCAATCCAATTAAATGAAAAACCACTCTACTTTTTATTACAAATTTTGAAATTGATACCCCGTAGAGATATTTCTTGGACGTCACTGGTTTCCCAGTATCATAATTAAATTGTTCATATGCACTTATACTCTCTCTCTCTTTCACTTTTCCACCACATTTTTCTCTTTATGCTCTAAGTTAAATATTTTTCGAGTTATAGACTTGGCACGAGAATAACGCCGTAGATTCTATTATCTAATTAGCATATATTTGTAACCCGATATTATGATAACAAGTATATACCTCTATATATTTAGAGCTTGAAATTATAGGCATTGAGAAAGATATGTGAGTAAATTGCTCATTAATTACAAAAGGAAATCGATGTGAAGTACACTTTACATTACGCTGTATATTCTGCTGCCTTAGTGCTTTTCCTGCGAATGACGTCATCTTAAGGTTTTGTCGAACTCTTCCGAAGATATCCGAAGTTCAAACTGTGCCACTGTGAGATCAACAGTCGTTGAGGTTTGGTTCCGGCTGAAAACAGCAACGAAAAACCCCTTAATCTTAACCGTCCGGAAGAGGCGCTGAAATTTACGTTAGAAACGTTTCCGCATCTTCCAGCAGGAAGAACAATTCAACAGTTTTTTCAATCAATAGGTTACAACACTGACAGTTGTGATAAGGATCTTGTGATAAGATGGTGAAAAGTGCCTTGGAAGGAATCGTGATAAAAACACTACCATATTCAACATAAAAAATAATGTCTTCCCAGTAAATCTCAGCTCAAACAATGCTAACCTAACTTCAAAATAAATTAAAGTGTGTTTTTTGGTAGTTTAGCGACATCCCGGTCGGACTTCAACCTACGATAACCTTCTTTTTTAAAACTGAAGATTTTTTCAAGCTCTACAAGATAGCAGTTGCGTTATTTACGTTGACGCGAAATTCAAATTTTTAGAGAGGTTAGAAAATTTGAAAATTGAATTAAAATAACTACGACAACAGTTGGCTCGAAAATATATGTTATGTACTCTTAGTGGTCCTATAACCATGCATTTCTTCAGATGTTTTAAAGTGGTAGAACATAACCAAAAAATAAAACACGTGACAGGCCTTCTTACGTAATACATGTACTGTAAATACAAGTTCGAAAGCGCAGTTTGCCAGGTCCCCTTAGTGGAAGACTGGTAAAGATGTCGGCTTCTTGAGTGAAAGGTTCCGAGTTCAAGTCCCGCCCGGGACATCACTTTTTATTCTTTTGCTCTGTTGAAATATATATTTATATGTTCATATTTATTATTTATTAATTGCTAGGATATACGTAAATAACTGATTACTACTGAAAGCTAGAATATGTCTGGACGCACAACGAGTGAGGTGTTTCAAGGGGAGTACCGTGCATCCGTAGGGAGTTGTGCGGTAACGCCGCTGGGAAGCGCAGCCTTGTGTTAGCGCTGGGCTTACGTAAAAGTGATGTTAACATTCTCTTCCACCTCTTATTTGGTACAAATAACATTCATTTTATCTTTATCCTGTCCCAATCTCTGTGCTGTTCATTTGCACGGTCGAGACAGTCGTAATTTAAAAAATGTAAAGAGGTCCTTTCCTTAAACAATTCGTACTAGAAAGTAAAAAACATGTTCATGCACGATTAAAAAGAAACTCATGGGGCGCGCAAATTGAAGAATTTATAGTGACTTCATATGAGAGCGCGCCCCATGTGATCTGGTACTGCATCCAGATACATCCTAGTTTTCAGTAGCAATCAGTTATTTCTATACATCCTAGCAATTATTAAATCATAAATATGAACATATACAAATATATTTTGAAAGAAATTGAGTGAAGATCTATCATTTGTATGCTAAATATGGTAGTATTTTTATCACGATTCCTTCCAAGGAACTTTTTAAGATCTTACCTTGCTAGGCCCTTTATTATTAATAAATGATTTCTTAATTTTTTTCTTGCATTTTTTGTATATTATTTTAAATTTGTGAAAAATCGAAATTTCTTTTTTACTTAAAAATAATGTTCTACGATCATATTTATTATTAATAAATGCTTCCTTTTATTTTTCGCACATTATCTAAAATTACTGAAAAAAGTGACGATGGGAACATGGAGTTCAGCTACTAGAAACGGTGCAAGAGGGACTCTTTAGCGGCTGGGTGTGCAGCCCCCGGTTAGCGATGTGCATACGCAAAAGTGCTGTTCAAATTGTACTCCAATTTGCTTACGGGGATTTCCATTTGGAGCACCGTAGAAATGGCAAGATTGATTTGGGAAAAGAAAATTTTGAGACCGAGACTGCTACTTTCTTTTACCACTTCAGTTTTTGAGATTCTAAAAGTAAGATTCTCTGAATGTAAATCCCAGGCTTGGCGAGATGTCATGGAATGACTATAAATACAACGGCCAGACCGCCGATTGCCAGCTCCCAGCGTGCCGTATGGATAACACGTTGTATTATGAAATAAAAAGAAACCTGTTCGATTACCGGCATGGGGTGAGATTGTTTCTTCTTTTTTCCTACAAGATATATTTTTATACGTGCAAATTTATTAATAATAATTACTTTCCTGCATTTTTGTAGATTATTTTAAATTAACGTCCATGGGAACGTGGAGAGTAGATACTGAAAGCTAGAATGTATACAAATAAAACGCTGAGAGTAGCGAGTGTAATGGGCGATTTAACAACACGTTTGTTATGGTCTGTGTAGCTAAGTGGCCAGCTGCTCGGACTCTCATTCTCAAGATGGGTTCGATTCCACACCCGGATTTCCATTTACTCTCTTCAAGGAATTAAGCGCTGTAAATAATGTTCCCGATTGCTACTGAAATAGATGTATCCCGTACATTGAGAAAAATACAAGACAGAGAATGAGGGGGCAGGGGGAAAGAGACGCAGACTGTGTATACATATGTGTTAAAATTTCGTGGGTGCGTGTGTTCGTGTGTGTTTGAACAAGATAAGAATGGCATTTCTGTCTCTCTATTTGATTGTTCTCTAAGTGATGCTTATCTACTCATTATTTCTTGCTCTAAATGGAGGAATATCCTGGCCTCTCATGTTTCCCGGCATATTTGTACTGTCGTGTTGGTTGTCTAAGTATTATACGTACAGTGAATCAATTCTTCTGGAGGAAAAACCTACTCTTTCTTACAACTCTAACCTCCATTTACTTTTGTAAGTAACTGTACAAGCTGATTGTGTTTCTGATCGTACACATTACAATTCTAAATGCTGCTACAACCCAACGTTGTTTGTCGTCGTTAATGAACCATCAGCATTAGCAAGAGCGAGAAGAAGAGGTCCACGTAGTTGGGTGAATGTAATTCGCATGTCTAGTTCACGACTTTCGGTAATTGAAGTCAATTTGCTGATAATATCCGGTCACTCCAAAGAATCTATTCTATTTAAAACCTTGCTCTTAGTTTCTTTGAGCAACCTGTTTCCATCCTCATTTGTTTATGGTTCCATAGAAACATTTACTGTAAGCCAAGCTATCCTGAAACTTCTTTCTCTAACATTCAACAAATCATTCGCTAAATCCTTAGGTACAGATAATCTAGTTAACACATGTACACCCTATTCCAAAGAGGTTGACCGCATTGATTAGGCCTGTTTTTGACTAAACATTACCTAAGTTCAACTTGCGGTATCTTTAGAAACAGTAAAGCAACGATGCCAGGTTCGAGCCTCAAAAGGTATGGTGAACCCTCGCAATTGGGAAAAATATGTAATTGTTTTTCTTCTTTCAAGTGCAATAAGATATGTTGAAATGTTGTTAAGTGTAGAAGAATGCTACATTCATTGAAATACGTAATCATACCGTATTTCGAAACTATGCGTACACGTGAACACGTGCTGGTTTTATAACCTACGTTTCCTTACGTAAAAGAATGTTTGCACTGAAAGAATCCTTTATGGATATATAAGGGGCTCGAACAAGCTTTCCTTTCTATCGTCAATCCGAAACCAGCGACGTTAGTCGTTGGGCCACACGTGTTGAGTCCATCAAAATTTCAAATCTTATTACACAAAGCGTTTAGGTTTTCAAACCATCTCATATTTGAACTTTGATGCTCTTCTTAGTTTTTATTAACATGTTTTCTTAACAGATGTAAAGTAACACACAGAAAGCAATTTGTGTGTATTCCCCCACCTCCACACACACTGTTTGCCTTTCTCTCGTTTGGGCATGTGACAGTTTATGCTGCAATCCTGCTTTGTGATTCACTCACATGATGAGTAAACAGAGAAGTGTGAATAGCAAAATGAAAACCTTCGTCAAAATCTATGTGACTGTAATTAGGCAAATTCAAAAACCTAGATATAAATCATTGTGGTCATGTATGTTGCTTTTTGTTGGAGATCTCAAATTTACAGTATTTATGGTTTGATATTTCAATTAAGGTGTGATTGGGTGAAATTGGTATTCATTTCATTTTGTGTCACGATGCAAAACGTTAATATTAGCTAGAGCGAAATGTAGAATGTGAAGTTATGAAATTATCTGCTTTCTGCTCTGATTCATAATTGTGATATAGTTGTGTGGTGATGGTGGAAGCAAAAGCACGTAGCGCTCTTTCACTTAGTGAAAGGTATATTCACTTCTACTGAGCATATCAAATATTTTACCATTAAATACAATGCTAAAAGTTAATTTAAAATATTCGCGCAATTCACTTGGATGTATAATGGTTAATACTAAATAAAATCGTTAAGTAGAAAATGTACTTAAATTGAATAAATGTGTTCATGAGTTGATATATAATATTCAACCATTTAATATTAACTGTTGGATACATGACTCACAGAGTTTTCCACAAATTTCATTCAACTGTTATCCTCGTTCATGTGGGTCCCAAAAAACTTTCGATTTAATCCACCTATCTTACCTTTGCACATCTTTGAAGTCGTTTCTTTTCTTAGGAATCCAACTTGTTGTTTTTCTTCCATTCTCCATCTCCATTTGGCCCATCTCCACCTAGGTAGAGATACGTTTATGTATCTCTACCTTGCATCGCGCATATTATTAACACGTCGCTTGTTACTGAAATTGTACCTAATATGTGGAAGAAAGCAATGATCATGCCGCTCTCAAAAAGCGGCATATAACAGTCCAATATATATATATATATATATATATATATATATATATATATATATATGCGTCCTATTAGTATTTTATCGTGCATCTCAAAAGTGCTTGACAATATAGTTTATAATCAGGTTATCAACTTTTTAAAATGAAATTGATATATTGCCAAAATCTGGTTTCAGTCCTGGTTACAGTAGGTCTATGATATACTACGCTCAATTGATAGTAAACAAGCCTCATTATAAGAACTATTGTACTTGACTCGTTCTTTCGACTCGGTGATACACGACCTACTGCTTTCTATACTTTATTGTTGTAATTTTTCCTTGAC
Organism: Lepisma saccharinum; assembly: GCA_022664845.1. NCBI lineage: Eukaryota > Metazoa > Arthropoda > Insecta > Zygentoma > Lepismatidae > Lepisma > Lepisma saccharinum. The sequence continues at coordinate 26,617 of JAGDQP010004669.1, read as the reverse complement.
GGCGCTTAAATGTTTTCATTCCTTTTTAACTGGTCGCACCCAACGTGTTAAAATTGGTCAAACTGTCCAGAGAATTACTGGTTAATAGAAGTGTTCCGCAGGGATCAATTTTGGGTCCCTTACTTTTTTCACATTATATTTCTGATTTGCCCAAAGTTCCAAATTATTCAACGATGCATCAGTTTGCTGACGATGTGGAATTACAAGCTGCCTGCTTGCCAAATGAAATTTCTCGTGTCACTGAGTTGGTGAATATAGATTTTCATAGGATTGTAATGAACCAGGAAGACTTCTTTCTTTCTATATCGCCAGAGGCACAATATTTATATTTCGCTTCTTTGTCAGTGGCACACAATATTAACTTTCTGCTAGCAAATGTCCTACCCAGAAGACTATATAGAACACTGATAATAATATACCAGGGCTATGGGCGCGGGATGAACCATTCGCGGTGCTGAAAAGCAAAATCTTTATTAGTACAAGAGAGAAAAGGTAAAGAGTACTCCTTCCTACCTGAGATGAAGACTCATTGGAGCAGAGAGTAATGTCTTCCTACCTAAGCTGAAGACGGGCGGACACTCAAGGATGATAGAGGATAAGTTTCGTAACTCCTTCCTGCCTGAGATGAATACGGGTTGAAGCCGGGATTTTGGTTGTTGCTTCCTCCTACCTGAGCTGAAGATGGGCGGAGGCTAAGGATAGTGTTGTCTACCTAGGTTGAAGACGGGTCAACACTAAGGAAAAGTTGAGAACCACTGTCTACGTGGATTGTGTTTGGTAAATGACACCTTCCTACCTGAGATGGGTAGGGCCAAGAGTGACGACTACCTGTCTGAACTGAAGACGGGCCACCATCTAGGTAAAGGTTGCGAACCACCGCCTATCTAAAATGAAGACTGGCAGAGGTCAAAGGGTATAGATGATCTACCTGAGCTGAAGACGGGCTACCGTTAGGTTATGGGTTGAGTGCTTCCGCCTACCTAAGCTGAAGACGGGCCGAAGGAAGAAATAGTTTGGGGACTAATGCATACCTAAGATGAAGATGGGCAGCAGTCCAAGGTCACGTTGAACTACCTGAGCTGAAGAAGGGCCAACACTAAGAACTTGGATAGAAATCCGCGCCTGCCTAAATTGAACACGGGCCGGAGCAGGGAATATGTTATAGAACACAAGTTAAAGAGTATTCTTAATGAATGAGGTTCTAAAGCAAAGACTATTCAAGCATGAGAACAATTAAATGATAATAAAGTTTATTAGTGAACTTGCTGCCCGAAGAAGAGACACATCAAGCAAGGGAGCTCGATGTTGTTCGGCCCGAAGGCCGATGGAAACTAAATTACATTTGCTTTTGCTCTGAAGCTACTTGTATACTGATAACCGCATTACATATTCATACAATACAAAAATGTAGTTCCGATTTAGATTCGTGCGCGCAGGCACAATTTAGATTTTTTACTAACCTTTACATTGTATTTGTTATTTAATTATTTATTTACCCTTTTATATGAAAATATTTCCTTATTTATTGTTCTTTTCACTTGTATTCATCCGCGTGAGAATTTTATATATTTGAATTTCGCTCTTTTCCGAATTCTTGTTTTGGGTTTTAAATATAAAATAATTTTATAGTTTCACAGTTCGCACTATACCTTACCCAATGAGCACAATGACCAACCCAAAAATATTGTTGACCACATTATTGACCTGGTTGACGTGCTGAATGTTTGGCCGCTTGGCTTACCGTTTGCCAACGAACATCAGCCAACGTTAGGCCAACCATGACAGTCCTTGAATGGTGTTGGCCCAACCTTGGTTTACTGTTGGCTCGCAGTTAGCAAATTTTTGCCCTAACGATAGTGAATGTACGAGGGTCGTTTCAAAAGTGTATTGCCTGGCACTGGGTTTCTTTTTCCTCTCTTTCAGCTGCAGAACATCTGCAGTAACGAAATAGAAACTGATAAATTCGAGACATGATCATCCGTCGATTCACTAGCTGGAGTTGAACTACAGAATCAGCAAGCCAATGAGCTTACGGAGTGTTTCCACCATTCGCTAGTCAACGTGAATCTATGGTGCGATAATTCCAAAAGTTGTTTGACGAGGTCGAAAAGTGAATCGCATGTCGACCGTGTCTCGATTTTGTCCATTTGCATTCCGTAACTGCAAACATACTTCTAGTTTTGCTGCTGAAAGAATAAAAAAAACTTCACAAATTTAAACAAGTAACCACATACTCTATCTCAAAACTCTAAAAAGTATAATATACACGAACTAAAGTCTTTTTAAACAACCCTTCGTATGAAAGTTATAATGAACAAATTAATAAACGAAATTCCTCTACCATTCGAAATAAACTTCCATTACCATAAAATACAATTCTGTAACATTCAAACCAAGCATGGAAGTGGCCGGTACTGAAAAGTATGTAAGGAATACTGGATCCTACTACATCCAGCTAATGAAATTGTTGTAAACAAAATTAATTATTTTATATTTCTAGATATGTACTCTTAATATATAAATACGGTCTATCTGAATTGTTGATATTTTATATAAGAAAGTGCATACGGTACAAAATGCGATATTGAATGTCCAAAACAAGTAATTACAAAAATGTCATGCTTTATTAATGCTATGATTTGTGAAATACAACGTTAACACAATGTTGTTATAACTATTAACTGCAATACAACTTAAATGATGTTTAAAATAAAATATATAAAGAAAGGGACTTTTGAAATGCTTCATTACTTGTATCGATATTTCAAATTCAGTTTATTATAAGTAAAATTTACTTTTCCGAGTTGCATTGTTATTATTAAGATCCTGAGCAGCAGTTAATGCTTCAGGTATTCACTTTTTGTAGTCTGGTGACTCGATACATAATACTTTCCATAGTTACCTCCGGTTGCTGCTGAGCCGTCCCAGATGGAGGAGTCCGCTATTTCACCGCAGACGCTCGTGTCAGAAAATATTAATTATAGGTAATCACAACCCAGTAATTGCAAACTTGAATACTAACTTTCGTTGTTCACGAAACTAATTTTCTGATACGATCATTTGGGAAATATCACTCCTTTGTTCCAAATGAGCTGCCCTACACGAATTCAACTCTAGCCACAACAAGTGCAAGGTCAGTGGATAGTGAACAATGGTGCATTCCTTCAACTACAACTATCAAGACATTCTCTTCTACACAGTTTTTCCCATTCAAGGGGCCACACAAATATACGCAATTGACCCGAGATTTAGTCGGTCTGTTCAACACGAACTACAATTGACTTGGTGTGGTGCATTTCAAAAAACTTCGGTTACCGACAAGCAAAACTGCTAATGTCCTCTACAACATTATTTACGTGATATCACTTGTGAACGCCCGTGTTTTATGTAATTTGAAAATAATAACTTACCTGAAAAATATTATTTAAATCCTTGTCAACTAAAATAATGCAAAGTAATGTTACTTATGTTGACCGAGGGTGGATCTAAAATCTATCCATTCAAATGAAACATTATATTTTATCAATTGTATAGTGTTCATTTAATGAAATGCATTGTATAGTAATGCCAGATATTCAAACACTTTTCAATAGAATAGTTTAAGAGTTACGACAATGCACACATTTGTTGTAGACATTATTTTCCACATACGAAACTATCACAAATATACCAAAGCTATGTGCCCAGGAACTTATGAACTTATTAATTTAAGAAGTACGTAAATACGTATTTATCCCGTATAAATACGAGCTTATTCGTCTCCACCACGTATTCAGCATTTAACACAAAGTCTTTAAATGTGATCGTTGGGACATCGATGGGCCGTCTGTAACAGTCGGTACCATTTATGTAACAGTATGTGTATCCATCTACTGTCCCGGGCACCATTTATAACAGTATGTGGAGGCACGTTTATTCCACTCATCCCGGTACCATTTATGTAACTGTACGAACCATTTATGAAAATCCTGAGTTCATTTATAACAATATGCGGGGACATCCACTGTTTCGGACACAGTTAAAGTAAGAATACGAAGTATGGATAATTCGTACCACTTAAGATCACAAGATCCTAGCTCGATCTATACCGCCCTGTATAATGCTTAAAGATGAGTTATTCGCCTGCTTTTAGTATACTGACCACCATCGAGAACACATCCACGACCATTTTCCGCTCATACAAGTTTCAACTATAATGGAAATCTCCAACGAAAGGGATCATCACCACTAAAGCGAACGCTGAATGAACTTGGAATTAACCAAAGATAGGTCTCAGTTTATAGAGCAATTACAACTGAATAGGAATATCCCGTAAGGGTACTCTACTACCTCAGGAATTGCTAATATATCATTTAAAAGCAAAAATGTTAGTAAAAAACTACCTTCCAATATGAAAAGGTATATTTATTAAATTGTCTGATCGTCTGATTTCCAGTTCCACACCCGTTTGGGTCACTGAAATACATTTCACAACTTTCTACACCCTGGGAGCTTCCATTGCTTCAGAATCATTAAGTAAGTAATGATTTTTTGTTTCTTCTGTATGAGACGATAAAGAATGTTCATTAACATTTAATCATATGTATGTTTACATATATTATATACATTTACAATTGTAAACACACATTGACGGGCTTGATGCGCGGGCGAAATGTGTTATGCTCGACCGCGACGATACTCTAGTCCTCCAAACACACATCATTATTGTTTTTAGTTTTGTCCACACGTGAGCGGTGGATCACCCGGTTACACGTCGTTGCACCATCGTTGGGCTGTTGTTGCGCCATATTTGGTCCAATGTTGGCTTTGTGTATTACAACTGACTGGCCAACCATTATTTGCATTTGGACCATCACTGATATTTTGTTGTATATTACAATTTGATTGCCAGCAATTATCCATAGCTGGCCCAAAATTGGTGGAGCTTTGGTGGCCCAACCCACCATTAGCCTACGATTCTCACCATTATTTGCTTTTGGGCCAACCGTTTGTGCTGATTGGGTACAGTGCATCTTTATGTAACCTTCCACACAGAATAATTTCCATCATTAATTTTGAAGTTTTAAATACACACAATAAATTCAGGGGCGGCGCATATGACGGGAAGCAAACAAAAGTAAGTTAATTACATTTGACAGAATGTAAGCAGCGTTCAGGATTCTCAACTGGTGTTCATCAAATAGTCTAAATCTAAACCCCAGTAAATGTATGTATATCTTTCTTAGTTTCCGCATTAACATACAGAACTTAAAACCTCTTGACATAAATATTAAAATAAATCAGGTGAAAGTCGACTACTCGAGCCTGGTGAAAAGGTTTAGGTATCATCATAGACTCCCATCTACAATGGTCTGAACATATCGCTAAACAATGCAGTAAAGCAACGCGAATATTTATCTCTGGACATAAAATTCCGACTAGTTCAGGCACTAATCTGACCTCTTTTTGATTTTTGCGATATGATTTAAGGAAATAGGATCACAAAAAAATATTAGTAACAAAATTCAAAAATTTCAAAATTCCTGTATGAGATTTATTTATGGTAAAAACACAGGCTAACAAATACTGCCTCTCTTGAACCAGCTTAATATTTTAACTACGTCACGTTGAAGAAAATTACATCTTGTAGTACGCTCGCTCAACCATAAAGAAACCACAATACTTAAACGAGTTACTACAACAGAGAAATTGGCCATCCGTACTGCTATGTGTTGTTTATATATAATTAAGAAAGCCGCAGCCGATGAATCTTTTAAGTAACATGACCAGTATTCATATTCCATGTCAGGACTTCACTAGTTATTACGAGTACAGTAGTCGACCACTTAGAAGCGCAGTGACCGACCATTCTTGGTCTCCTACTGTCTCTGTTAAAACAATAACCATTCTTTCAACTTTAAATGTTTAACCATTGATTCAGAGTTTTACTAAGCAAGAAGGGTCAACATATTTCATTATCGTCCGATTATATTCCATAGTGGTCGACCGCTGCATTATATAATAAACTACGAATATCTTCAAAATGGAACATCATCTAAAATAATCTTTGACCTTTATACATTATTAAGATGATGATATGATATAAAACTAATTCGTAATACATAACCTTTACATATGAACCTCTCATATGACGTTATTGTCAGTTGTATTTATAATTACGTATTTTGCCTGTCGTATGTTTAAGTATGTTTTATTCATAAGTTGTATGTTTGCTTGATAACTAAAACTGAATACATTTTGCTTGATATGCGTACGTAAATTGCTTGCATCGATACGTAACAATGAACTTGTTGATCCTATAAAGCAGCTAAAAAAACAACCATATTTGTTCCGAAACTAAGTAACCTAAATTTCGTTTTTGTTAATATTATTTTCAATAAAACCTTTTCACCCAGAATGGTTAGTGTTTAATTGAGTGAGATGCTTTCATCCATCACGTACAACACCACGAAACGTGATAAATTGTCTCTCCCACAATGTACTACATCAGCATTTCAATCTTTCTTTTCCTATGTATCAGCCAAGCTTTGGAACGAGCTTTCCATGTAGTGTTGTGAACTCCTGCACTATTGTGCAATTTAAACGCTAGCTTAAGAATTATCTCTTACTACAGCAGAGTCACAGTAATAATACTACAGAGCAAGTGTAATCTAGCTTAATCTCACTGCTTCCCCTTTTTATTGCCTATGTATTTTATTTCTGATTTTGTCTTATATAAACGTCGCCTGAAATGTCATTATTGTAAATGTCGGTTAAGTGTATATTTTGATAGTAATATGGAATATATTCAAGCTCTGTATAAGTACAACGGCAACAATTAGTTATTCCTTTACTATGTCATTATGTAAGTGTTTATATTTTTATGTAATCTTTTTGTTTTATATTTTTATGTACTTTCCTGTATACAGTTTATGTATGTAACTGTACTGACACGGAGTAGGTGGTAGCAAATCTTCGGTTTAATCTCGCCCACGTTAATAAAGAATGTTTGAATTGAATATTCTTCGCAGTCTTGATTGCATCTTCTATCTTTGTTTGCAAGCGAGTCCAATCATTTGTCTTCTTGGCCCTCTAACGTATTTCCAGCTTGGATCTGTCCATTGTTCTTTGTGTACTCTGAATATTTGCGTCCTTTGCGCATTCAGTGTCTACATTTTACGTCTTTCCATCATCACAGGTAAGAGACATTGATATAGGAATTTATGTTTGAGACACATTGGTAGTTCGCTTTTGAAAATAGAGCTTTGTTTTCCCAATGAGCTGCATGTTATTTTACACCTTCTAGTTATTTTATCAGTCATTTTGTCACTAGATTGTTCCAGCTATTAGATAAATATTCACATCAGGTAAGACCATTTTCTCTCCGTGAGTATTTATATCTAATTTTTCAGCAAGTTAGTTGTTCATTACTTTTGCTTTACTTGAATTAATTTTAAGGCCTATCTTCGAGCTCGCATTGCTCAAATCTTCCATTTTGGTTTGAAATACTTCTGCACTTGAAGCAAACAAGATTATGTCATCAGCGAATCGTAGGTGATTAAAGTATTCGCCACTGGCTTTATTCCACATTCAGCTTCCAGTTTAAATTTTGTAATACTTCATCCGGAGCTCTGAAAATAGTCTTGTAGCGATTGAATCTCCTTGCCTTATTCCTTTTCAGACTTTATTTTTTTACATTCTTTTGGTCCGACAAACATTCCTTCTTTTTGCTTTGCATCACTAAGTCGCGAGGAAAATGCCTCAGAAATGCGAATCATCCTTCCCTGTCCATTGCCTTAATGATTGTTTCAGTAGTCCAAGTTTTATGTGAAGTGGTTGTAATGTTGCTTGGGCTTCCTCTTGAAGCCCGAGTTTCCAGACTCCACCCAGTCGGCCACGGAAGACGGATTAGCAAAAAGAGAAACCAGATCCCAAGATCTCACCAAAATAACCTCTCTTTTACAACTGCTTAATACGCGACCTGTTGGTGGAGTGGGAGAAGTGCTAGATAACTCAGTGATACACTTCAGTTTCGCACACACAAGTGCATTGATCGGTGACCTTGATTTATGTTGCTTGAAAAAGGCAGTCGAGACAATGAAATTATTTTCAATAGATTTATTATAAAACAAATAGTGCTTGTGAGAAATACAGAATATACAAGTGCAGACAAAAAATATGACAGGCATCGCAAGATAAAGGTAAGCTTACAGCGGGTAGCTTCTTGCTCCCAAAAATAAATATATATACTTCATCAAATAGGTAGTCCAACTGACTCCCTCCAGGACATCTAGTCAACGGGCAGCCGCACGTGCTCCCATAACTTATTTAACTTTCCTCGGTTTCACAAATTACATTTACAACCCTCACGGAAAGAAAACGAATGTACACAAATAGAACATACCCGATACATACACTATAAATACTATATTCTAACATAGGTACATACAAATACCTGGGACTCGATTTGTGGCCTGCCGTGTGAGTTTCCTGACTGAGATTCCCTCTCTCTCACACAGACGACTAGGAAAATGGAGGAGCGAGAAAACTATCCAGTGAATCCACAAATAGGCAATATCAGCTTTCCGACTTCCTTCACTTCCAGAATGGAATTCCTCTAAATAAACCATGTACAGCTCACGCACGCAGCTCACTCGTTGATCTCATTACGTACCATATGTATAAGTTACATATAACATGTGCATCACACACCTACGATAGCGACGAACTGAAGCTGAGGCTTGAGCCGTCGTGTCTCGAACTCATGGATGAATCTGATTGGCTTACAAGCAGTCCAATCAGGACAAAGCATTCAAAAATACACCATTTCAAATTCACAACACTAAATCATTAATCAAAATAACACCAGGTTTGGGTAAAAAAAAATACATACTAAAAACAAGTAGAAAAAAACACCAAATCCAAACTCATACCATTACATGGTGTAAAGAGAATTCGTTGTGGGTTAACTAAAGGCTTGAACTTGATAAACTAGCTTTGCTCGGAATTAACCTTCTGTCGGTCGCAACATTAATTTACTATAAATCAGTCGCAATGTATCAAAATAAAAATTTCAATTTTGATTGCAATATCTGTCGTTTATCAAAGTTATTTTTATTGTGAATCATTAGCAATATACTTTGTTGATTTCTCTTTAAAGTGTTAACAATAAGTTTTTCAGTTTACACTTAATAACATAATAATTTGATAATCTAAAAATTTCATCGTGAACACACAAATATGGTAATAATTTGGCTAATGTACAGTAACTGCATAGGTAGTAATGTATGAGAATGATACATGGCTCAATATGAAATTTGTTGAATATGTGGTATGCACGATTCTGAGCCTGTTTATGTTTGATTCTTCATAATTACTATATTTTTATTAATTACTACAATATTATTCTTCGTACATGCAGAAATGAAGTTAGATAAATTAAAATTCTAATAATGCAGATATATGTATCTATTTCTCACTAAATGTAAGAACATCAAAACGTCAGTTTTTTCTGTCCGTTCATAATTTTTAGGCATTACTTAAAAAAATTGTTTTACTCTTTTTCTTGAATCCGAGGTAGCACTCTGTGCATACCGCTGTTGTATGTTTCTGGCAGACATATTGAGCACATTTCTAGCAAGTTGTTTTAGTAAGCCGTGTCTTTCGGGATGTATAGCACAGGGCACAACGACGACGTTTGGAAGGATGTTCTTTTTACGATCCTTGTCCATCTTCCTCTTCAAGCTCAACAGAAGGTCGAAAACACTTTAGAGATTCACTTAGAGATGCTGGAATTCCCTGAGCCTTCTGGACTTCCTTGACCCTGGACTTCTTCTTTCTAGCTGTGGAATATCTAATTCTTGATCGAGTTTCCGAAGGAAAAGGCGGCGTCTGATGTCCGTTTCCAATCCAAAAAAATTGGGCATTAATGCCAGCAATGTTCATGATCATTGCAAATAATACCACCATTGGCCAGCGCCGTATGATTCTAGCAACATTGTAAGCTGCCCATAGTTTGTCAACTAGGTCAACTCCTGATTTGGTCCTGTTGCAATTTGCTTATGAACTGTCATCTTTACGAAGTTTGCTTCAAATTGCATTTATTCGGTGCAGTCCTCCAGACGCACCAGTGGATGACTGGATATGACTTTTATTAGTGCTGGCACTACTTTAAACTTGACCATGGTTTCAAAATAGAAAATAATGGTCCAGCACCTACTCATGACCCAGTCACCATACCCACCTCTGGTGTTGTGGATCCAAGTAAATGTGTAACGTGTGTTAAAGCTTCTTGCGCGTGCAGAGAAAGTATGGTGAAATACTGTCAATACTGTTTATGCTGTGTCAAGTGCAAAAACCATTATAATGTGAATTTTATATGCAGGTAACCATTACCAATGCCTTATATATGTTTATCATTAACACTACATGAAGATTTGAGCGAAGATTAACAATTTCATGAAATGAATATATTTCACTTTTAAATTTCTATATTCTTGTTCACACGAAAATGTATGCGTATACGGGCTGATTTGAAGACAGCATTTACATTCAACACTTTGAGCTTGATCATTTGTGAATTGTTTGACGTAAACAGAGAAATGAAGTCTCTTGCTGAATGTTGAATAAATTTGGTCACAAGTAATAATTTCTTATTTCTAGTCATGCCAAAGTTACTCAGGAACATGAGAAACTGGTATGACGATGCGGCAGTCATGTTGGATTTCGGACACTATCTTGATCTTTCCCCGAACAGTGAACTTTATGCATACCAATCCAGCATCCTAGGTACCTAAAGATTACAAATCAAAAAAGATCAGTTCCGGACTAGTCGGCAAAATGAAACTTTTTAGCTCCCTGACACCAAATTAGGTGTTTATTATAGATTTTTACCTGCTGAGTTCAAATCTAAAAACCATTTTTTTTTCGGGAAGCGGAGGGAGCATTTTTTATATCATCACGAGACTGGCGAGAAGACTATTGGAAAGAAATGTTCAACCTCAGCACAAATGGTACAAATACACCTACGTTAAATAAAAAGAACGTAAAAGAGCGAAGGATACTTACCAACAGTCACTTGGGTCTTCTGCTTCTCTTGTATTGTTCACATGGTGTTTCGCGTGTTACTGTCCAAAAAAAGTCAGCCAACATATTTTCACTCTATTTTACACTATACCGCTTCTCCACATTTGAAATTTGCTGATGAAATCATCAAAAACCTCCTACATGTAATCAGGGAAGAAATCGAGGTGAGAAAGGAGGAAGTGTAACTTAGGTGAGATGTGGCGCTCCATGGCACAATAGCACTTTATCAATCTGACCACAAATTTTCCTTTAATCCTCTGCTGTGTTGTTCCCTAGGAAGTTACTGCAGACGTCTTTAAAAGCTTGCCATGCCAATCTCTTCACTTCACATAATGTAGTCACGAAGATACTGTTCTTAAAAATGTCTCTGATTTGAGATCTTGTGAACATTCCATCTTTGACCTTGGCTTCACTTAGGAATTTTTTGTTAGAGATACGGAAATCCCTCAGCATCATTGTCCATGGCCTCAACACATAACTTCATTATATGAAGTTTCATGTGTGGAGGCGGCAAGTAGACCTACGGCTTATCCACTAGAGGGTGTTGAGCCATATTCCTCTCGCCAAAGACAATTTCAGTTCTCAAAGGCGATGCTTTAATTGTATAGTGTCTGGTTTTTGCTCGGCTATCCCACTGACACAAAAAATAACAATATTTTGTGTAACCGCCTTGTAATCCAGTAAGCACAGCAATTACTTTAAGGTTCAGTTGTACTTTTCATATTGCATTTTGTTCAGTAGTATTTGAAGATTTTTCAGACGCTTCTTTCATGAGTACTGCGTGAGCAACTGGGAAAGAGGGTTTCTTATTCCCGTTGTGTAATAAAACTTCCTTTAAACTAGGCTTGGACGAGTCTGTGAATAGTCTCCACTGTTCAGGAACATAGTCCAGTTTCAAATCCGTCATGAGCGGTGGAATGTCATTGCAGTACACCAGATCACCATCCTTTGCCTTACATTCCCAAAAACATGTTATGTTTACGTCATTTTGGAGGAGATTCCACTATTTAGGCGAAAACCAACCAGAGAGCCGTAAGAGACCCAAGTCTCGCACCAAATCGTTTAGTCACTTCTTGGGGATGAGTTGTGGTTCACAGGTGTCAGTGTCTGTTATGTAGTATGGATCTGTACTCTTAATCATCGACGGTTGTACCGTACACCCGTCGAAGGTTCCTCTTCATTTGAATCGTTCTCCACTGTGAACGTTTTTGTGCTAACCTTTGTGTCTGGGTGGAGGGAAAATTTTCAGGAAAGTTAAGAAAATAAATATTGTTGGTTCTTCTATCAAAATAAAAAAAACAACGTAATAATTCATTTTCTACATAAAAACAACGAACAAGTGTTTATATAGGGAATACATATTTCCCCTTCCCCAAAAATAGGTTCCTCCCCACAAAATGGTACTTTCTGGAAACTTTTAGATAGCAGATTCGTAATCAGCAGCCCTAATTCTATAAAGTGCACCTACTTTTTTTTCTCAGGGAGGATTCTCACGCCGACCAGTGATGTGGTTTATTACACACACACTGTCTGGTTCTGTACTAATGTATTACTTACTCGATGCGTCTTCCAGTCTTTTTGGTTTCTTCCTAATCATGCTGTTCTGACGAGAAGAGAGATATCAAGCTAAAATTGTCAATATATCACCGGTATGAAATAGATTAATAGTTACAGCCTCAAATTAACAGAGAAAGGGAAGTGAGTTAGAAATCAATTTAGTCCATAATCTACATCAACTATTATGAAAATTTTAGTTTATTTAATTATTTATATTCATGGACTGGACATGAGGCTACAGTCCAAACTTGTCACACGTCTCAGAGATGAAGACTCAAATCGAACACTCTTCCAGTTCAGTGGCAGTGAAGAGAAAATTATAGTCACGACTTTACTCTAGGGACCATACCTACATTCGTCTATTAAAACTGATGAATGACAAAACAACTCCAAGCTCTGTGCCTTCGCAATGCCGATCCAGGGAAATTTTCATGACGTCCTAAAAGCAATTACCAGACTAATAAGCAACAACATGACCGCTTTGGTATTCTATTCCAAATCTATTTTATTAGATGTTAGGCTCTGAAATAAATAACATTCAACAGCCCTGTGATAGACCTAGTACAATCTTAAAATAAATGCACGCAGCGAAACGTTTTACTCTGAATAAAGTTATTGGGAAAAAGGAATGTTTTTTAGAGGATTATTCAAACATTTTGTGGCACTTTTAGATAATATTGAATACATCTTAGGATGAACTGTAAAATGTTTGAAGCTTGCAAAAGGTAGATGCTGAGGAGCAAGATAAGTTATTAAATGTATGCAGGCAGATGTTTGCTAGAAGAAGCAGGGGAGAGGAGATCAATCAATATAACTGATGTTCAGAGGACATTAGAAACGTAACTGATTTAGACATCGCTTAAGAACAAGTTGGATAGTGAAAGATTTAATAAAAACTACAATTTTGGAGAAAATAGAAAAAAATATATCAACATAGTCAAACTCGCCCTTAAAAATTTACACTCTCCCAAATGTAAAGAGTCATGAATTTTCGTTAGGACATCTGCATGCAACATACGATGTCTTTTCAGGTCAGTAAGTCTACGAGCACATTAAACTTGAGCTTTAAATGGAAAGGAAAAGTAAAGAAGGTTATCTTTGCTTAAGATATCATTGTTGAAGTTACATATGAAAAAGGAAATGGAGGCCAAGTGACCGAGGAAGATAAGTAAGAATTCAAACTTTGCTTGCTATTCAGGGAGACGCTGTCATGGCCTGTGTAACTTTCGCATCGATCTTCCTAAAGTTTTCGCATTCTCAAGGGAACGTTTATGCGAAAGCCGCAAGTAACAAAGGTTTCCAGTTGCCCACACACCTTGCCTCCCCCTGAATGGTCCTTTATGAATTTTCCATGTCTCGCTGCCTCCTAGGCTTCATAACTTCATCCACGTTTAACAGAATAGTTTTGGAAGTGATGAGAAAGAGAGCGTTGTATAGCGAGAAATATTCAAAGTAAATAAATACTCGTGGAACTGTTAAGAATTCGTACATTGTTTTCATGAAATGTCTTATACGAATGTGTAAGGTTGTCAGTGTATATGTGATGCATGCCCTTTTTCGAGGCCCACACATTATAAGAAAGGCTGTTAAATTACGTTATAAAAAGCCTGACATCAATAAAAATCATCTCGATCTCTTTTGTAACTTTACAATGCATTTACGAAGATGGTGTACTTGTATCTGGATTTTAATTTTGTTCATGGTCCCAAGAATACTTTGCTTCTTGCTATTTTACTTTGTTCGTCTCATAATAACCAACACTAGCCCCTAAATGAACGCATAGTGAGAAACAAAACTTCAGATTTGCTTTCAACGATTTTATTTATCCTTTCATTTCGAATAGATCTGCCCCCCACTCTCTCTCTGACTTAGTGGTTAGCGTTGCTGACTACGAATTGAGGGATCCGAGTTCGATTCCCGGCGCTGCCAATGATTTTTTCCAACCTACTGTGAATGAAAGACAGTGGTGACCACAGTTCAGAGCTTAGGCTCTTCTCTCCCAACCCGTCTGGTCAGCGTGGGAACAGCAGACCAACTCCTTCCTCCGGGATAGGTATCATCCAGCAGTGGATTGAATATGGCTATGAATTAAACATATTGAATGCGTCCAAATTGGAATATACAATAACGTCTAAACAATTAAAATCCGAGAGAAAGTGCCTTCAGATGTCAATTAAGTGACCTCCAATTACCTGCCTACTTTCAATCTTGCATAGTTATAGCTTTTAGTTGCGGTATTCTCGCAATATACGCAACCAATTTCCAGTTACAGGTTAGTCTCTAAACAAATGGAGGTAGAATACAATGATTTCAGACTTTGCTTCAGAAAAACGCCTTCCCATACTTAATGTAATCAGGTAGTGTTAGACTTTCCTTGCAGTATTTTTGCACTATATAAATTCAACCTGTAACGCAGGTTGGCTACCGCTTTAGTGAAAGCAGGTATATGGAAGATAATTTGAATTGAAGATATTCCAGTTATTAGGTTCTTTCCAATCTGCTGACATGATAAACTTTACACACGGTATTTCTATACGGAGTACCTCTCCGAGATCTGCCATGTCCACTGATTTTTTCTGTATTTAAGTCGAAGTTTCATGGTTAACTTTCATTTTGCATACTTATATCAATTTCCAATTTGTCGCTGAAATCTTGTTAAGGGTATGTTTCACTGTACAGAATGGGGTACGTTGCCACCGATCCCCCTACGTTTACAATGTAAAACTATTTGTTCTTTTTACCTATTAGTGCATTGTTTTAAGTCCTTACCATATCAACTAGAATTCGTTGAATTTTATTTTTGGCCTTTAGGCATATAAGGTACAGAATGGGATAGGGAAGGGTAAAGGATGCGGGAAGACGAAGGCCAGAAGGTTGAAGATAACATCCCGGCATTTGCCTAGTGTGACTCTGGAAAAAAACTGGACAAAGCTCAGTCAGGATGGTTTCCCGTTGGGATTGAACCCACAATCTCCAGAATGCTAAGCCAACGCTCTACCACTGAGTTTCCAACTATAAGTTTCGCCTACTTTATGAAATCATCCTTCAAGTTTAGCAACGCTATTAAGTCATCTAGGATCTCTTTCTCTCAGTGATTTCACCAGATCCCCCCCTGCGGGGGGTGTTTAGCCTCCAAAGTCACAACAACACCCCCTACTTTATTTTATTTGCTGTGAAAAATCGAGTATTACGTTCGTATAACTCAAGGGTTTTTAACTGACGGACCGCGGGCCGCATGCGTCCTCAAAGCTTTTCTTGTGTCCCACGAGGTTAGTTTAAAAAAAATAAGTTAACTTAGTGACCAATCTAAGTTTGTGTATGTCTTCCGATAATTTCCGAACGATTTAACACTGACACAAAATTATCATTGGAGTTATGGACCAAAGAGACTTAATTTAACTTCCATTCACTCAATTCAGTGGGATCAAGATCCTATGAAAGGTGTTAAAGTAAAAAAGACGAATTCTTTCACATTAATTTCATCTTAATTTCCCATGCTTCAACGAATGCATTTCAAACAGATACAATATATTTATTATTGGCAGTCGCAGGAGAGATTAACTTCTGCTTAAACCCGTGAAGGCAGACGCAAATTATAATCAGCCTTGGACAACTACAAATATAATAAATTAGCGAAAGTTTTGTCATGGGAGAAGTAAATATGTATAAAGCTGTTCACAAAGAAACTCAACTTAAAAAAAAAAGAAACTTACAATATATATAATTTAACCGGACCGACCTCCTTCAAAGTACTCCCTTCTACTGTACACAACTACTCCCAGTATTTCTTCCAATTCTAGAATGCCTGCTCGAATTTTAGTTTTGGACTGACCTGGAGATCCCGCAGTAGTTTACTAAAAACTCACGAACAATGAGTGACGTGAATTATCGTGATGGACTATCCAGGATTGTCAAACTCACTGTGATGATTGGACTTTCGTTTCCACACCACACCTGCACAGCCACGTTTCGTCACCAGTAATCTCCAGGTTTAGAAAATTTGGGTCACCATATGTTTGGCGCAACGGGTCAGCATATGTTCTGACATGGTCCTCTTCTTGTTCGGCTGTTGACACACATGGTACAAACATAGCAGCTGCTCGACGCATCTCTAGCGTTCTTTTCTAAAACTTAGTAAGAATATATTTTAAATTTCCCGGGAACGAGCGTATTTCTTCCTTGCTTTCCATATCTTTGCCTTAGTTACTAGGTTTTACCTACCGTGATTTTTCGTGAGAAATAAGTTGTTTCTTTTGTTTTTGTTTTTTGCCAAATCCTTATGCCAGTTGATGAAGTGAAACCTAGGAAATAGGAGTTACTAGGTTTAAGAAAAGAACAGTAGATCTGTAGTTTCTCCGTCAAAATCATGTGACGCAGGCCAGTACTGATGTTTAATTCAAGAGTAACTTCACGTACGGTGAGACAACGGTTTGCACGGATCACTTCTTGCACCATTTCCACGTAATCTGTGTCGGAAGATGTGGATGGCTGCCCGAATTTCGCGTTGTCCTCTATGTAAGTTCAGCCAGATTTAAAAAAATCTGTACCACTTGCAACATTGTGTTCGACTCAAACATCCCTCACAATAGGCTTCCTGCAGAATGTCGAAGGTCTCTGTGAAAAGTGTGTACAAGTTGACACCAAAGTTCTCACATACTGACGATCTTCCAATTCCTTCGTGGTCGGGTAACTGACAATCGCCATAAATACTCAACATATATACCTGCACTCAGCGGACTGTACTGCGTTACTGCGGATAGCAGCAGGTGTGAAAATTAGAACAGTTAATGTCCAAGGCACCACCAATCTCCATTCCTTTCCACGTCTTTACATACAAATTTTACCATAAATGTTCTGTTCGATTCTTACTCTTACAGCCATTTTATTTTTCTATCTTGTTAGTGGCATCAGGTACGACGAAATTATTTTCACATCTCAGTTTCGTCCTTGTCTTTCGTTCTACATGTAAAATTCGGTCCACCAGGAAAAAGGCTATGTTTGAACATATTTTGATTTCATCAAGCACAACTTCGTTCAATAACTTTTACTCCCCAGTGACAAATTATACGTTGTATTTCATTCTGGACAATTCGAATGCCCTATAAAATCCCGTTCTTCGAGAACGAAATTAAATTACGAATATATTTCATCCCTGCTGTTCCTGACATGACATTTTCCTATTTCGCTTCTATATCAGCTGAGGTTGAAAATATTTTATTTAGTTTCGATAGCTACCCCTGATATGCAGTGGAATCACCGAAGACAGGAATCATAATAAATAAAATTGTATTGCTAGTCAATTAAAAATCCGCGGAATCATGCATTTGAAATACTTTCTATAATCAAAATGAAAATAGATCCCATCAAGAATGTTTACAAAGGGACAACTTCACTACAAAAGAAAGTGGAAGGTTGAAGTTTTTGAAAAAAAAAATGATGTAGGTGTGGCCCATCATTTAAATCCTAGATACAGTTGTGGCCCTCTCTAGAGTTATGAAGTTGAAAGCAACTAGCTCATAAGCGGAACATGGTTGCTTGACACGGAAGGGAAATTACAGGGCATCTCATTCCAATATTTAGTGGATTATATTAATTAACTGTTCGCATGCGTTCCAGGTAAAATCAAAAATGTATTTAATCATAACGTTTCATGTGTTAGTTATTTCTCCTCTATAGATCACACTGGCATGCAAAATTCAGGGATTTAAAATTGTCTTACATGTTGCAGCTGGGGCTACAGTTTCTCAGTTGGTAGAGTGCTCACCTCTGGCACTTGAGTTTGTCGGTTCAAACCCGCCATTTGGGCTTTGTGGTGGACAAACAGCGTATGCGTGGGTTTTCTCCCACTTTCTTCATTCCACCAATTCATCCCATCATCATCGATACGGCCTGAGTCATAGTTGCCTAAAGGCCTTAAAATAAATTCAAAATTCCACGTTTCAACAGTTTCTAATGATTTTTGGGGCGCTGACTCCGAAAATAACATTATTTTTTTTTCCCATCACGTAAGGTTTCCCCACAAAATGCAAGAGAAAAATGTTAAAAAAAAAAAACCAGCTCAGATAGCGATTGGAATGTATTCAAACTTATTGCTATTGTGAATAAACGAGTCCTTTATGATTCGTTTTCAGCAGTCAATGAACCTGATCGTTCCTATCGTACTCCAAATTAAAGTTTTTTTTATCAGCCCTAGAGTATGCTTGGGAAAAATATTTTATCAGCCCTAGCATTCTTGGGAAAAATATTAAACAAAATCCTTCCCCCGGTTCCTGTACCACAAGAGTGACGTTCCTGGTGCCAGCAACCTCTATTTCCTTCAGTTTTGATTCTAACAACTCTGTCGACTACTCATGAAGTTGTAAATCTTTGACGAGATCATTTAGATCGGGCTATGTGAATAGTTGAGGTGTCTTCTTATTAGCACTGAACCCTTCTCCGGAATTATTTTCTTTATGTTAAGTAGCATCAGAAATGGAGGCATACTATAAGAAACTTCGTGGTTTTGCCATAGAAATACCAGGACCATGAAAAATATCTTATGAGCCCGTAGATAGATGAAAGAAAACTTTTCACAGCCTTGAAAGACGTGCCATCTATCAGGGTACTCAGAAATTCTGAACTCACTTGAGGCTTCGAATTATTTATTTATAACTCTCCCACGACTCAAGCTGATTAACAAAGAAAAATATGCCCTTGTTCTGATTAGAAAACTTCCAAGTGTTCTGTGCGAGTGCAGTACGAACTGTCAGGATATAATAATAAAGAACAGCCAAGCAGACTACGGTGTTTTGTAGAAAAACCTTGCACAATGGGAAAAAATGGATGTAATTTTCGAATTCAGCGCACCCAAAAATGTAAGGACCAGTCCAAACTTTGTAAACCAGTTTTCCATCGCAAGGGTGAGTTATCTTACACAATTCATTACATTTCTGTTTTCAATTTTATATCTGCACTTAGGTGTCATATTTGTTTTTAATTCGCGTTATAATTTAAGATTCACGGGCACGATATTTTAAAATTGAAAATATTGATCACCAAAGCACAAGACTGTCGTTCATTTTTAAAAGTGCTGAGTAATCGCTAATTCTTCTATGGGAACTGCATTTTCATAAAGATACCAGGTTTCTAATATCTGTTTTTCGCTTGTTTGATTTTAGAAACACTTGTACTTAATATTTGTAATATAGTCACTAACAGTACCACAACACCACAAATGGTATTAATGACATTTTGAAGGTGAATTATAAGCTCACAAAGCACAGCCTTCCGCACATTACTTTTCACGACGTGATGAACTTCAAACACCCAACATATGCACTACAGCTCCAACAGATGCATGTGTTGCTACTTTTTGAGCATGTGTTACCACATGTCTGAAGTGTTGTGGAAGTGCAACATGGCGATGGCATTTTTTTTCATTGCACAGCTGTATACGGAAAGCTGAATATCTTTTTAAAATAACTACAAAAACGGAAGATCTCAATCAGAAACCGATATATAGCTCCTGAAGTGTAATTCCATGATTTGGAAGTGCTTCTCAAAATCAATTATTTTATTTTAAAAATCAGGCTCAAATATAGCGAACAAATTATACAAACAATGTATTTTGAAACATTACTTTTTGTAAAGGAGTGAATATAAAGCATTTTAAAAAAAATATTTAGACCTATCAACAGTGTCTGAATATACAAAAACTCATTGCATTGAACTGCAGCACTGCATTTTTTTTATTTATTTTTTATTTTGTTTTTTTTGGTACGACATTTCAAACATGGTCCTTCGCCGAAATATGTCGAATTTTTGGAGTTAATATCTCAAATGAGTCCTTCTTATGGTGTCAACGAATCTTGCATATTCCCAATTCACAGTACAAATTGCAAATTTCATTTGCCAGTGGTTTGGTAAGTGCAAGTAAATTTTTTATACCATACAGTGGGAATGCTTGTCTGGTATATCCACTAAGGCCAAAGGGAACTTCAACTTCACCATCTGTTTCGGTCCCGTCAGTGGTAGCTTCTAGCTCGGTTAAGATTAAATAACACATAAAATGACCATGCAATACCTCAAAAGTAGTTTATTTCAGAAATGATTCTAGAAGACATTGCAAAAAAAAAAAAAAAAAGAAAGATTGATTTTTATTATCTAATTATCATTAAATGGGCTTCGGTATTGATGTCAACTGGAACATTGTTTTTCTCCGCACACGAAGGGACGGGCGTAAGCCATAGTGCTGTTACCGCCCATAAAATTAATTTTATCTTTATCTTTATCCGCACATGAAAACGCATGTGATGGCAGCGGTGGTAATGCAATGAGCGAGACAGGAAAAGCAAGTCTTCAACATCCTTACTCACGCCAGATTGTCACATCCCAAACATTGTTTCGATGTTACTTCAAAATTATTCGTGGAATTTTGTGTGTCTGACAAGGAAGTTGCAGAGTGTGACAGATTCTTACAGCAAAGATTTGACAATTGTAAAGAAAATCCTCAGACGACGGATAAACATAAGTTTGTTGTTTTGAGCAAATCTGAGATAAAGTGCTACCGAATATCCATAATGCTAGATTATCAGAATCTACGTGTAACTTCACCAAAAGTTTTATCATCCTTGAAACTAATTACATTCACACTGGAGACAATGCAAATTGCATAGATGACAAAGAATGTGACCTGAAGAGGTCAAAGACCAGAGCAAAGAACACAGTAATTTCAATGTGGTTCTTCAAACCCGCTGGTTCACAAACATTGTTTCAGATATCCACTTAAACGAAGTGGCTTGCACTGTATAATATCTGGTGTAGTAAAAAGTAATCCATTATTTTTGCATGACATTGAAGGCTTGACTTACCATAGTTAGAATGATCCGATTTAGGTCACATATGCGCCGTTTTGTTCGATAATGTGTTGCCATTTGGAAGGTAATATCATGATGCCTCTCTCATAGAAGCCCTTGTCCCTATTGGCAAAAAATTGAGACAGTCGATATTCACAAGCCTCTCTTGACGCGAATTTTGCACCAGCAAACATGTTCGCCATGGACAGGAACAGATGGTAATCACTCGGTGCCAGGTCCGGACTATAAGATGGATGCATAAGAACCTTCCAACCAAGCTCCCGGAGCTTCTGGCGAGTCACTATCGATGAGTGTGGCCTGGCGTTGTCCTGGTGGAACACAATGCCTCTCCTATTGGCCAAAGCTGGCCGCTTCTGGGCGATTGCTGCCTTCAGACGGTTCAATTGTTGACAGTATAGTTCCGAGTTAAGGGTTTGGCCGTAGGGGAGCAGCTCATAGTAGATAATTCCCTGCCAATCCCACCAAACACACAGCAAAACCTTCCTGGCCGTCAATCCTGGCTTGGGCACCGTTTGCGCCGGCGCACCGCGCTTCGACCACGACCGTTTTCGCGTGACGTTGTCGTAAGTGATCCACTTTTCATCACCAGTCACCAACCGCTTCAGAAATGGGTCGCTTTTGTTGCGATTCAGCAGCGATTCGCAGATGGAAATTCGGTCCATGAGGTTTTTTTGCGTTAACGCGTGTGGACCCATACATCAAGCTTCTTTTTGTATCCAGCCTTATGCAAATGGTTCCACACGGTTTTTTGTGCAATGTTTAGCTCTTGGGCAATCGAAACAGTGCTTACATGACGGTCAGACGCGACAATGTCCATGATTTTATCGACATTTTCGACACGTGGCCTTCCAGTGCGTGGTACATCTTTACCGGCACGGAATCGACGAAACCAAAATTGCGCGTGATTGACTGTTACAGTATCAGGACCATAAACATTATTCACATTTGCAGCCGCCTGGCTTGCGTTTTCGCCTTTATCGAAGAAAAACTGTAAAATATAGCGTATTTTCTCTTTGCTAGTGTCCATTTTGACACGCGCTCACACAACACTGAGTCAACTCATCACAACTATCTGAACAGTGTTTGTAGTACGCAATCTCATCGTTTGAACGCCATCTCGTTGAACCCGATCGGACTTATACAACGCGAGATACAGATCACTGAAGCCATCTATTAGCAAAATAATGGATTACTTTTTACTACATCAGATATATTTAAGAAATCACGGTCTTAGAGCGAAAATCACTAACTGACATGGTTCTGAAAAAGTCAAATTCTCTGTAATGATATCTAAAAAATTGGCATACACCATGTCTCTTACTTAAAACTTCTGTTATGTTACGTTCTTTCCTTTGTTATTACATCTACTGATGTTTTCTGATTGCAATATTATTTTCCTTTACACTGTTCAAACAGGATTTTGTTTATAATTAGATCACGTGTCTATGTAGCTTCTTATTATAACGCTATTAGAAAACTAGCTCAATTTTAACTCGCATAACTACCTTGCGGGGCCGCGGTGACTCAATGGTTAGAGTACCCACCTCTTGTACTTCGGGTCGTCGATTCTAACCCTGCTCATCCCATCTGGCATATGTGGTGGACAAAGACGCTGTGCGTGGGTTTTGTTGAGAGTTTTCCCGTTTTCTCCTCTTTCTTCATTCCACTAATCCCTCATCATCATCCATCCAGTCTGAACCAAAAGTTGCCTAAAGGCCTTGGAAATAAAATTCAAATAAATTATCTTGTACTAACCAAACTGCTTTGAAGTAAAAGTTGCGATTCTTACTGAGCATGAACAAAGATTAATTTACACCAAATTTAAGATCGTTCATGAGAACACATTTCAGATATTTAATTTCAAAATCCAGCATTTCTCGTTGAAATGCTATGTTTTGAAACCCCCATAACTAAAGTGGGGTGCCATTCAACGTCTGAGTTTTGAATGCACCCTCTTGGTTAAAACTTTATCTTCATATGGGCCAGTCGAGAAAGCTTGGACTTCGGCCCATCACGATTCGTCCCTTAGCTTTTAAATTCCACACCCATGCTCCTGCCGGGAGTCGAACCCGGGACCATCGAGCCGTTGGCCTACGGCTGTAGACCGCACGGCCACCCGGCAGGCGTACCTTGTTGGTATGACTAAATATTAAAAAGAAATTGCAGCGGCATATTCAATTTTTCACGTAACAAGTTTGATTTGAAAATTATTTATTTAAAATTCGTTACCTATTTTTCATCGCAACATTTTTAAAGTAAAGCAAATCATTTTGAAACAAATGTTGAAAATCTTCTAGGTTTTTTTTTTTTTTTTTTTTTTTAAAGATTTTAAGATTTTAAGATTTTCGTGCACAATAGAGCGGGCAAAAAGCGTCATCCACCATTTGGAAATGTTTTTCAAAAGTATTTCTCTCATTATCACCTATGTAGAAACAGAAAGGAATTTACCAGAATTGCGAGGGTTCGAAGTAATGTAATCAGTTCTAAATTTAAATTTAAATGTTCATTTGTATTTCATAATGAAAAGCTGTACATGTTTATTATAGATTATTATAATAAAATTTCCATAGTTTTATATTTATAAAACGTGAGTTTAACAATATTTTCCAACATTACATTACAAGGTTAATGGTTTCTTCTATTACTTAAAGTTTTGTTTCATGTGTAAAACATCTCTGTTTTTATAGGAGCAGGATTTATTTTTCGGTTCAGTTTGCCAAAGTTGTCGAGGAAAAAGCAGATTTTCGTACCTAAATAAAATGTTTCTCATGTCTGAATGAATAAAACCAACAAATTCAAGAAAAGCAAACATACCACCAGAGCACAAATGTTTGCTTACAGAAATATGTAACATTCAAATGAGAGCATGAAAATTAGGAGAGGAGAAAACAGCCAAAAGGATGTTTACATTTAACTTTTATTTGTAAATGTTTAAATATGGCACAAGCCATTCACAGCTTTGATACATAGTGTCCCTCGCAAGATATTTTTATATAGAAAAGAACAGAGCGACTGAAGGTTTTGGAAATGAACACGAACGACCGTACGTGTTGGAGCGTTTACTTTGTATTTGGGAGGTCTTAAGTTTAATTTCTGCGGCTCTCCATCCTGACTAACGTTTCTCCAGATCATCGTTTTCCTCACTAGGGAACTTTTCAAAAATGCAAATCGGTATGGGGTATGATGCGAATTTGTCCTTTTCTCATCACGAAAGAAACCTAATTTTAAGTTCTTAACTACCCACGGTCTAATTTATTAGAATAACGAGTCATAGTCAGTTGTTGACAGGAGGGTAGATTTATAAGGAGAAAATAAATAGCTTAGAATGACAACGAGTGTGTACGTGTTTTATGGTGTGTTTGTGTCTGTCTGTCTGTACGTGTGCGCCCACACGCGCTTGCGTCAATTTAAAATATTTCAAAAATGAACGAAACATAATAAATTACTAAACGGCTTAAACAAATAATCATTTCCAATGAAAAAATATACCAGGTAGCAATAATTGGAATCAAAGTTTACTATATTTGGAATTAAAAAGTGTATATATTTCACATCAATTTATATAATATATAAGGAATAGATAAAACATATAAATGTATTTTTCGTAGCTGTTATAGGACATTTCGCAACTACGGACTAAAACGACCAATTTGAGACGAGTGCTGTTGACGACTCGAACGAAGCGAGTGGACAGCAGTCATAGCACGAGTCTAAAATTGGTCGTTTCGGTTTATAGTTGCGAAAGATATTTTTTTTATTAAATGTGTATAATTAAACACGTACAGACAAGGTTGGCAGAGACAAAATTGATGGGAACCTCCTTCAACAAAGCATTTCAGGGTACCCATTGTATCGAGTTCTCTCCTAGCTTCCATAAAGCAGACGGAAAACAAACAGGTCTGCACCCTGACAGCGGGTTCCAAAGCTTCAAATTGACGTCAGAAATGGCTTCCTACATTTCACGGTACCGGAGGTATGATGATATACTTTCTCATTTCATACCATATTTGACTGACTTTGCGGCAAAGCGGGGAACTTCGTGTGTTTTAAACAAGCTTTAACACCGACAGGCGGGGAATATGTGGAAACAACTAACGCTCAACAAATCGAGGAACTTCCGGCTTGTGTGTGTTGTACCTGCGCAAGTATTAACACCCATTTAGTGGGCTACCTACATTGATTGCGAGGAACCGACAAACTTGTTTCAAGGTTTTGGAATGTTTTTTAAAAGTTTGGAAGAAAATAAACTTTTTCATTCATTTTACCTTAATTCTCTGTCTTCCGATTCATTTTTTCTATTTTTGGGAAAACGAACCTATTGTTTGGAATTAGCTAGATTAGTGTATAGAATGTCACGTCAAAACATCACCTGGTAATTCAATGCACCTCGATGCTTTAAGCACTTGTTATTTCATAACAAGATTTCACATAACTCACAATAGGTCGTTGGAAGACGAGAAAAATAGAGGTGTTTGTTAGACTCTGTAAGCTTATGTTCGTTCGAAGAACGCTAGAGGCATTCTTTCTTTGCCTGGTTGTATCACTAGCTGTTACAATGTCAAGGTCAGACGGGAAAGGAGTGGGAGGTGTTGACGTAACCCGTGATGTTAAACTTGATTTTTCTGTGACTGATTTGTTGCTTGTGAGTAAAGACGAGAAAAGAAATATTATTTTCGGGTATGACGAAAGGGAATTAAAATAATTAATTAATGAAATACAGGGTGTGAAAAGTAGTACTGAAAACCCTGTGGTAAATCAGAATTTGCTTTATATGATATGCTTATGTGAGGATGCAAGAATTCAATTTCTGCAAAATAAGGAAAGCGAGCGGGAACGGTTAGCTACTAAAAATGTAGGGAGCTCAGTTTCAAGTCCGACTGTTGTTACTTTTGGTAATAAATGAAACGAAAATTATTTGTCATTAGAAGAGACAAGCAATGTTAGAAATGACAAACTATTAGACAAAATTTCTGTCACCATACTTGATAATTTTGTGAGAAATTTGAATTTTTGTGATGGTTTAGAGCCATGTGCACTTTATAATTATATACGACTAGCGGATGAATTTTATTCTGCTGAACGTTATTCGTTATTAGCATTTGTTCTTGCTTTAGAAGTTAAATGTAAATCCCCGTTGTATG
>JAGDQP010004668.1:23313-81541 GCA_022664845.1 Lepisma saccharinum | reverse complement strand
TGTCACCAGTAGTTCAAGAAAATATTACGAAATGTTGAAAAAGTCGCCATATTGTATCCAAAATGGCCGCGGAATCCATTGTTGTATAGAATACACAGCCTAATGGCTGCAGCTAGAAATATCAAATTTGGTAATACAATACATTATCACTTGTATGTTACTAAAATATTACATGATGTGTCCAAAGACGCCATCTTGGATCCAAAATGACGGACCTAAAAATCCATTTTCCACACCGTTTGAGCTAGAGATACGAAATTTGGCATAAAGGTGCATTATGACAAGCAGTTTATGGAAATATTACAACATTTGGGGAAAGTCGCCATCTTGGATTCCAAATGTCCTCCCGAAATCCCATTTTGCACACAGTTTGATCTTTATAAATGAAATTTTACTTGACGGTGTACCATCACAAGTAGGTCACGACAATATAAGAAAACGTTCAAAAAGTCGTCAACTTGGATCCAAAATGGCCGCCCGAAAAACCCAATTTCCAAATCATTGAAGGTAGAGAAACGAAATTTTCTTTGAATGTGTATGACCAAGAGTAGGTTACAATAAATGGGGCAAACTTCCCCTTTGGAGGCGCAGCCCACCGTGGGAGGGTGCAGATGGACATCGTGGAGATGTAGTGCTGCAGGGAGATTTTGGTTAAGATAAAGGAGACGCATCCTCTCAAGAGCACTGAAGTTGGAGGCGAACCTCCTACGGGGGGCTGGAGGCAGCACTCCCAGCGAAACAAAGCGAGTATATATGTATATATATATATATATATATATATATATATATATATACGTACGTCTTGTGGGGTATCGTTGAACAGCTCTTGATGAATAATCTACAAATCAATAAATAGTTTCTTGATAGCTCTCATATAGGACGAGATTTAAATTTCTGAAAATAAAAAAAACTTCGAGATCTACCTGAGCCTGTAGGCCTACCGAAAGGGATTTTTTGAGCCTTGAACTGAAACTTATTTGCTATATTGTTGACTGTAGATATCTTTTCAGCCGTTTCCAGCGCATATTGAGGGTACGATTCCGCAGTAAACTTATCGATATGATTTGACAGTTCCATAACATACTGCCCACGTATTTCCCGACCAAAATGTAGCCTAGCCGGACCGAAATTTTTCGAGGAATTTACTTTTGAGTTAATGACGAACTCAAGATGCTTTAGGTACGCATTCCATTTTTTTGTGAGATTCACAAAAGAGATATAGCTTTCTAGACTGGTTTCACTGCTGCTTCCGTTAGGTTTGCGGACGCTCTATATCGAGTAATGTGAATTTCTTTTGCCTAAGGAAGGGAAATAATAAATTTCTCCACAGTTTGTTGTTGAAAATACTATGAGTATCGGACACAACGGAAAAGTACAAGTTGGACTCACAAAATATTGTGAGTAAATAATCACTCACTACCTTGGCAGAGATCCTTCGTAGGGGAAAAATTCTAATAAATCGGGAAAACTCGTCAATTCCAGAGAAAATATAGGTTAACACTGACCACGTCCTGTAGAAAGGTCCGATTAAATCAATATACAGCATATCACCAGAAGAAAACACTTTAGTTGAGTCCATAAAACTAAATCTTTTCTCCGTGGTTTGTTTAAATTTTGCACAAAGACTCCATGAACGAACATAATCTTTTACGTCCTTGTGTAGGTTAAAGAAGGTAAAACGCGTTTTGATCTTGAGAAGGATTGTTCTGACTCCCGCATATGTATTATATACATAATTATAGTAGGCTACAATTACTTTCAATTTAAAACTACTTGGAACCTAAACTACAGCCCTACGTCTACTTTCTACTCTATCTAATACACTACGAAATAAAATACACTCACTATTAATAGATGATTCTGGTAATACTTTATTATACGCTCCTTTTCGTGTATTTTCAAGTGTACTTCGCGCCCTAATAGTAATAAATAGAGTTTTCCCCAATAGTCATCAATTTTCTGGGTTTCTATTAGCTTTTTCAGATCAGTGAAATCTCGAAGGAAGGAGCTAATATTTTGACTAGTACTAGGGTTTTCCTCAATCGCCATTGGAAGTAATTCGAAGTGTTGCCTCTTTTCTTCATCCCCGTAGGAAACCAAAGGGGAATTTGTAGTCGTTGCTGCATTCTTCAATTACTCCTTTTGTCTCCTGAGCGCCTTCAATGTCTTACTGTCGTAAAGTTCTGCTATGCACAATTCTTCTTTTGCTAATTCGCTGTGGTCCACTATATGTCCATCTTGCATTTGAATGCGCACACAACCTTCCTTGTCTGTTTCAGTTTTTGTAGTTTTGTTCAATTCTCTCATCACCGGTGAAATCTTCTGGCAACGAATAATTATTTTCAATTCGGCTGAGATATTCTACATACACTTTCTTTCCAGGTAAATAGAAGGTTATAAGGTTGAACCTGGACAATCGATTAATCCATCTGGCTAGTACACCTGGGAGATTAGAAGTCTTGAAAAGCGAAAGAATTGCACTATGGTCGCTGTATACATAGATAACCTGTACTGACGTGAGAAGATACTTGGCAAAACGTTCCAGAGCTATCAGAATTGCCAACAGTTCAATTTTTTGTTGTGGAATACTTTTGCTGAGTTGGATTAATTTTTTTTCTTCCGTACGCCACCACCTTTAATCGTCCTTAAATTTTCTGTGCCAACACAAATCCCAACGTCCGACCACGTCCATCACAAAAAAGGTAGGATTCCTCAGACAATTTTGGTAAGAGTTGGATTTGCTATTAACGCATCCTTGAGTTTCTGTAAGGCTTGATTACATTGAGAGAACCACTTAAAAGGTACACTATCCTTAAGCAGGTCTGAAATTGGAGCTACGATCTTAGCCATGTTGTGGATCATCCAGCGGAAGTAAGAGAAAAAACCTAACAGGGATTGAAGCTGTTTTTCCTTTTTGGAATGGCTACCTGTGCTCCAAGTTTTCTTTATTCTTCAGTACACGAAATAATCCCATTTCCGACAGAGAATCCCAGGAATTCGATAACTTTTCTGGAAAGTTTAATCTTGTCTGGATTAATAGCCAGGTTAGCTTTTCTCAATTTTTTGAGGACATCTTCAACATCATGATAATGTTGTACGAGACTAGTTGATGCTATCGAAAGACCATCATAAAAACCTACAGTAGATTTGAAATAACTATCTCTTATCACAATTTCGATAAGCTTACAAAGCGACATAGGCATATTACTAAGTCCATAAGATGCAGATACAAACGTATAGTCTCCGTATACTGTCAACATGCCAACATACTTCTGTGAATCTGCTTGCTGCTATCCTAACACTTCAATAGGCATTACATAAGCCCATAACATTATAGAAGTATAAAAGTTTATTCCTCCTAACATGGAAATTGTCTCTTCCAAATCAGGGAGTCATCTCTTCTCAGGTTTAGTCACCATATTCAGGGCTTTACAATCTAACACACAGAGATAATTACCCGATTTCTTTTCTGATTAGAATCGGGGTACTCATAGGGCGTGTAAGCCTTCTTTATAAAACCATTTGTTTCCATCTGTTCGAGTAGCGTCTTGAAGATTCTTAATTCCGATTTATTTATGGGTCTCAATCTGGTGCCAAACGTTGTATCATTTGTTACCTCTATGTGATAATCGAATACTGGAGTAAGTTTGGCGTGGAAGAGAAAACATCAACATATTTGAAAAGTAAGTCCAAAAATCTTTGTTTCCAATCCTCATCTAAATCCGAATTCTGGACAGCTTGTGTTAAAGCTTTTCTTACTTGCTTTTCTTCACTTTCAACAATAACAAGTTCTAGATAATCAGCATCAAATTTACAGATCAGGTTTTCGATTGCGTCTATGAACCAAACTCCATCATAAATACACATATTAATCCAAGCTTTGATCATATAGTCCCTACCAAGGCTAACATTCCTTATTAAGTTTC
The DNA here is from genome assembly GCA_022664845.1 of Lepisma saccharinum. Taxonomy (NCBI): domain Eukaryota; kingdom Metazoa; phylum Arthropoda; class Insecta; order Zygentoma; family Lepismatidae; genus Lepisma; species Lepisma saccharinum. The sequence goes on along the minus strand of JAGDQP010004668.1, from coordinate 77,615 downwards.
TGACGACAATGAACATTTATTTTATCTCTAAACCATACATTTTAATACCTATAATTTCACCTTCCGCCAATCTTTCCATAAGCCAATTTTAGAGCTACATTTGATTTTCGTATTACTGCTCTGTTTGCCATCCATTGTTGAGCGATTTTCATCGAACAAACACACGAACTGCTACTGTTCATCAATGTAGCTGACTTGACACCGTAAATTGAACAATTGATTAATGGAGTCCTTCCTCGTATTTTGGATTGGCTACTTAAATGCAAAGGGTTTGTGCACACAAGGATCCAGAATTCTGCACAGCTGAATCTCTTCGTAAGTTATCATCAGGACCATTTCCCCTTGCTAAATTTTCATCATGTTCCTGTTGCTTGAAAAACTGCTTACCCTGACCCCTCTGTTCCACCATGTGAGTTGCTTTTACAATGATCTGATTGTCTTGAATTTCCTTGTTTCTTCCATGCAAAACGTATTAATGGAACTCCACTTGTGAAACAAGGAAGGAATAAGTACTCTTCACTTTGATCTTGGAATCCCCAGCTATTTTTAGACAAAAACGGTTCAATTTTTGACTGATTGATAACGTTACGTCCAGTAAGTCGCGCAATATGTAAAACTTAACTCTAAAACACCGACCTTTTATATATGTTTCGGTACATGAAACCAATTAACTTAGTATTTCCCTGCGCTAGTGAAAGTTCCTCTTCAACTCTTGTCATCCTCGCACCTCGTTTCAGCATTTGAGACGCAGCTGACCAATTTAGAAGTGTAATGAGCTACCGGAGTCAAGAAGCGCTTACCTTCTGAACCCATAAATCTTTACTGAAATCAACAGTTGCCTGCAAACATTTTGCTCACTTTCTCCATTGGGCTTCCTATTTTCATACTTATCAAGTGAAGAAACTTGGTTGTGCTTTTTGTCCTTCTTTTCTTCATTCATACGTTTTGAGTATGTCCTTAATGGTGGCAATAAAACATTTAGTCGGCGGGTGCGACGGCCTAACATACTTTTGATTAGCCACGGTTGATTGAGACGTAGCTTAGGTGTTTTGGAAGTACGCGGTGCCAAAGGCACGCGGAGACAATTCTACTGACCCTTGTCCGGGCATTTCTCTCTGCACGAATGCAAGCGGCTTACATATTTCACTTGTGTTGTCAGCAGGTGCTTAAAAGAGATTTTGCAACAGGTATGACTGCTATTTAAGAGTTTTTTCTCCAATTCTTTGACAGAGGAAATGTTATTGTGTACGAAATGCTCACGAAACAGAGTGTATATGATCTAAAATAAAATTCATTTAGTACTCCTCATCTGGTGGCGTGAAAAAAGTTTGTACATTTTTCGAATGAATGCAGCAAAACTTTCCGTCGGTAACTGGTACTCAGAATCCCACTGATAGAAGCGTAAACCACTTTTAAATCGATTTGAAGACTAAAACTTTCAGGTAGAAAGAACAATGGCCTCAATAATAAATTAACAGAAAGACAGAAGGATGTTTTTTAAACTTCAAAGTTTATATACTTTGGCCCTATTTAATCTTTGGGATATTGCATCACTCGAAATCAATATATACACTTCGGAGCTAGATAAACGGCCTTAGTTAGTCACTATTTTGGCTACACAGGTAGATATGCAATATACAATATCAATCCATTTGATCTACTTAAATATTTGCATTACTCTAGGCCAGTTTCTTGAAAATACCCTTTGTTTATATGTAATTGCGTATTTGTGTACGTCCAACTACTCAAAATAAACTTAGATAATTTCATAAATTGGTTGGTTTAATTGATTCGTAACTCATACCTCATAGACCATTATAGGATTCGGAATTCTATTCCCATTTATAGTATTTACTACATCTCTACTCTCCCGCCAAAATATCCTCTGAATACTACCTCCACAAAGATATTCAATCTAAGGAATACAGATCCCACGATCCGCTACACTACAATCTAAATCCTCCGTATAGTAAACAACACGGCAGGCGTCACATAGAAAATAATCCATCAATTTCCTGTCACCACATAATACAAGCACTATAGGGTAATCCAGCCGCAAGCATCCAGTACACCATTAATCCTTACAATTCCCGGATACACTATTTAATAATTACTTCATCAAATAACCGAGCCGCATGCATCCACTACTAAAATACTCCATAATTATTTGTATCCCTACTATCAGTCTAAACCACTACTGCCTTCCTACTACTTCCCTACTGTTCCAAATAAAAAATAAAGTAACTAAACTACTAGCACCAAATTAGACAGTTAATCTCGTACTTCAATTTTCCCTTATCTACTTTATCGCCCATTTCTACAAATACACCGTCCCGTTTTCCATCTAACCCTGAGCACTCTACTGATTTACTCCCTTTGTGTTCATGGGGAGCCTAGAATTCCTGACTACTACAGTTATTCCTTCAGTCTATGCATCCAGAAAATTTCCACACTAAAAATACACATATAAATATTTCCCTCAGTTTTACTCTTAAAAACCATCTTAAAAATTCTCTCTTATCGTTAATATGCACACAGGGAAATCAGAGTAAAAAATGAACATGTGACTCCTCGCAAAACCACCTTCAACTTCAAACATCTTAACTTTAAAATATAGAAAATCGGGACGGCAAGCATCAATTTTAGCATTCAGAGGTAGCAATCCGTTGGTTTCACTTGAAATCATCATTATTTCACTATTTCACACTTTTTGCCTCTCTCTGTGAAAGCGGCATACTTACTTCGGTCCTTTTAACTCATCGTTATCCTTCGCGGGCCTACTGAGCTTCCTGCTGAGATAAAGTGTGTCATAGATGCGGCCGCCCGCTCCCCTGTGCCCGGGCAGTGTTACCAAACTACAGTTCGAGCCGAAGAACAGAACCATTGACCAGAATTTTATTAGCTAAGAGGTTGTAGAATGAGAGAAGAAGAATGAAATATACAATACAAACACATACACAGTTTACGTACCTAATGGTACGTGTATCAAATAAGCATATTTCATCATATCTTTGTACCCTAAAGTAAAAGGGAACAAAATTATTTAGACAATTTACATACACGGAAATACAACATTCAATTTCACTTACTAACTAGCATATTAAAATTACTACAAAGAAACCGGGTGTGCACTCCCATGATAATTAGAAGTACGATCGGCTGATCTAGAAAGACAATTAACATTATTTAAATATGTATACACTTAGAAAATAAAATAACCTATGATTACATACTAAAAACTCTATAAGTAATGACGTAGTCGTTACAGTCCTCTCACATACACCCGGAGATAATGATCTTTTGGTGACCGTTTCTCTCTGTCAGGATCGGAGCGTGGTCTCCTCATCTCATTTCCTTCGCTTCACCATGCTTCCCAGTGTCGAGATTGCCCGCTGTGTCGCTGAGGCTATCACCGCTCTGGGTGTTACACATTTCAATTAAGCTGTGTGTATGATTTTTACAAAATTTCTACGAGTTCCAAGTTTATGCAATCCTAATGGTTACGTAATCCTCATAACGCCGATAAAAAGCGAGCAAGTAAGTTCAAAGTTTATTAACAACTGCGTATTTTATATTCTTTGTATGGCTAGTAAAACTTTAGTTTACTTTCTTCTGCTTCCGTATTTGTATATAGAAGCATTTACAAACAAAACAAATGTTCTTGTAATAAAATTAAGGATTTGTTCAAAACTGCCCCAGCCAAGTTCAAAGCTATCCCATCCTTGTTTAAATCTATCCCCTAGGGAGGTACCTTTAACGATAGCCTCTCAGTTTCTGTTCTTGCTTAAAGATAACAATGAAATACGTCATTTTGTTCAGCGAGCAGTTCCCATACATATGTTAGTTATCTCTGTGAACAAATTCTCTGAGTGTGAGGAAGTAAAATTAAATTTTCCCAATACTGTGTTCAAATGTGCAACACTCTCCACTAATGCGCAAGATGCGGTAATGCACTACCTAAAGTTCAGAACACTGCTAAAATATTATGCGATTAAATAGTAAGCCTATTTAACGCATCAATTCTTGAAACGAAGTGTTTCAATATCTTCTCCGCTTGATTACGCACTAACATTTTCTGTACTGTGTGGGTTGGATATAATTAAAGGAGAAAATATAATAATATTCAATGAGCACTTAAGCAATTAATTTACTCGAAATCAAAACAAATTTTAATATAATTAAAATCTTGAGAGTAATCTAGTATCTGAATGAAAAATGGTATCGGATTAGCCTTTCTCAAGGAATATGTAAACGATAGCCGTCATATGGATATACTGCTGAAAAATTTATAAGAGATTCCATGAAGTGAGTCAGTCAGCGTCAAGTGTATCTTGTGTTCAGAAATTTATAAAGAAAATTAAAATTTCTATTAATAGGTGTTAAACAACTAATTTACATTATGAAATGTATTGTCTTAGTCATAGTGGTGGATGTGGATGTCAGCTGTCAGGTTCTCATCACCGTCGAGGTTCTCATCACCGGTCACTTTCTCATCACCGGTCAGGATCTCATCACTCTCATCACCGATCAGGATCTCATCACTCTCATCACCGGTCAGGATCTCATCACCGCCGGCCAGGTTCTCATCACCGGTCCTTTTCCCATCATAGAGGTGGATGTGGATGTGGATGTCAGCGGTCAGGTTCTCATCATCGATCACTTTCTCACCGCAGGTCAGGATCTCATCACAGATCACTTTCTCGTCACAGGTCAGGATCTCGTCACAGGTCAGGATCTCGTCACCGGTCTTCACGCAGCAAGAGTGGTCCACAAGATTGTCAAGTAGTTGTTGTGCCTGGTGGTCGAGTATGTTATGATCCTACAAGAGCCTACTATCGGGTAAGTATACGCCTTCTTTTTTTTAAGCTATATGAACTAACTAGGTACCAAAATGTTTGAAATTGATACTTTTGTTATGTATTTACTCTATGAATCAAAGCCAATTTGCAACTAAAAGATCTGTGTACCTATTTCCCAGATAACACAAAAGTCCAAATGATGTTCCACGGACGTCCTAAACTGCTGAGTTGTATCCCGCGATACTCAGGAGATCCATAACGCATCCCTTGTACGTCATGCTGGAATATCCCAAAATCATTCCAATGGGAAGTCCGAGAGATGTCCTAAACTTCCGAATAGTATCCCATGATATTGATAATATCTACAAGATCCATAACGCATCCCTTGGACGTCCTCCTGGGATATCCCAAAATCATCCCGATGAGACGTTCCAGAGACGTTCTAAACTGCCTAATCGTATCCTGAGATATGCAGGAGATTCGTCCTTGGACATCCTACTGGTATATCCCAAAATCATCCTGATGAGGCGTCCGTTGGATGCTCCACAGAAGCCCTATGCGGACATGAGTAAGAATAAGTGATTCTGTCAGAACTCTTTGTGTGGAGTGTCACCCCCAAATTCTCGTGCGTGACCCAATCTTTAATTTTTTTACGGTAAAAAATCGGTAGAAACCGTGCAAAACTTCACTTACACCCCTCAATTTTGAAATTACATCCCCCAAACTAAAAATCGTGGCGGAATCGCTGGCAAGAATGTATTTTTGCTTTTGTCTGATGAAGGAATATCGGTAGTTATTTGAAGACATTTTGCTAACAATAAGACAGCATTCGAATCTAAAACAATAAAAAAAAATAAACGCCTTCCTGATTGATGTTTCACCCGGATTTTCGCAGTCACAAGAAGTAAATCCCGAGAAACTCAAGGCTCAAGATGGGCCGGGGCAAACCGGAACGTCGTTCCGGTTCGTGAATGTCTGGGACCTTCTTGTTCCGTCTCGTAAGAAATGACTACAGACCGTTCAATTTTATTTGAGATATTTCTAAATAGAGATGTGTTACTCACTAATCAACAATTCTTATCGAACTATTCTGGCAACTGATGAACTGAACGGTTTGAGCTAGTTCACTGCTTTTGCGCTAAACGATCCAGCCGTAAACTACTTCTCAAGGAAAAAAGAAATGCTGTCTCGCACATTCCACATAAACCAGAAACTGAGTTTAGTTCAAACTGAACGAAATGCGATACTTTGTGGATACAAGACTGTGGATGCGAACAAGCAGCGAAAGGGAGTAGATTAAGTCAAGAACACTGGCAAGAAATGGTATGAAATCCGCGAAAAGACAATCACAGTTGTCTCTTATTCCCTCCTCCATTCCACCCTGTTTCCCTTCCACATAAACACAACAACAACAAGAAAGAGAAGAAAATACTATCTTCAAATTCTAGGTAATCTAATTTGCTTGTGGATGAACAAAAAAATGTCTAAAATTGATCATATTTCTCTAATAAGAAAAGACTTGAACGTTATTCAACAAAGTACGAACGCTCTTCTTCCTGCTAGCACCCATTCTCTGATTTATCTTGACTCTTGAGCCATGAACCCATTCCCTTTTACAGGCTGTTAAAAAAAAACTCATTTGTATTTAGTGTTCCTTTCAGAGCGTGACCGAAGACGGAGGGATATTATTCCAAAGAGCATGAAATATACCTCAAATTTTTTTAAAAAGTGGTATGCTTTGCATTTTGAGTTATTTTAGTAGTCTTAACTTATTACTTCGACCCGTCTCGATTCAGCTATATATACACCAGGTGTATAAGTTTAAATCCGCTGTTTTGTAGTCAGCAAAACACATGGTGTGTTCATAGAAAGCACAAAGCAAGTTATTCAAAGTACTTTCCCTCGCTAGCTACACATTTTACCCACCTCTCGAGCAATTTGTGGATACCACGCCAATAAAGGTCCTGCTCTTTCGAGGCAAACCACTCATCAAGCCATTTTCGGACTTCTTCATACGAATCGAAGTGCTGGTCAGCGAGGGCGTGGCCCATCGACGCAAACAGATGGTAGTCTGTAGGGGCAATGTCTGGTGAATAAGCGGGATGGGGTAGCACCTCACCTCCCACTTAAGTGTCTCCAAGTAGTTTTGGATCACTTTTGACGTGTGCGATGGGGCGTTGTCGTGGAGGAATATAAGCTTGTCATGTCTTTGTTGATACTCCGGCCTTTTTTCACACAGAGCACGGTGCACGTTGATCAGTTGTTGGTGGTAGTGGTGGGCATTGACAGTCTGACCCGGTTGCAACAGCTCAAAGTAGACGATACCCTGTTGATTCCACCAAACACACAGCATCGTCTTCCGTCCGAAGCGATTTGGTCTCTAGGAAGATGTTAATGGTTGGCCGGGATCAACCCACGATTTCTGGCATTTCGGATTCGCAAAATATAGCCACTTTTCATCGCCCACCACAATCCGATGCAGGAATGACTTTCTTCTTTGTCTAGCGAGCAACATTTCACATGTGTGTTGGCGTCTCTCCAACTGCCGATCGGTCAATTCATGCGGCATCCATTTTCCGATCTTCTGAACCTTTCCCATGGCACATTAGACGCATGGAAATGGCTTGAGTAACGCCCAATTGCTCGGCAAGCATTTGTTGCGATTGGGTATCGTCCTCGTCCAACAGCGCCTGCAATTGATGATCCTCAATTTTCCTGGGACGATTTTCACGCTTCTTGTCACTCAGGTCAAAATTGCCGTCTTTGAACCGACGAAACCAATCTCGGCACATTGTTTCCGATAAAGCACTGTCACCATAGGCCTCCACAAGCATTCGATGCGCGTCGGCAGCCGATTTCTTCAAATGGAAGCAGAAAAGCAGAGCTTCCCGCATATGCTCTTTTTCTGGCACAAAACTAGCCATGCTTACCAACGGAACACTGTGTGTTGTTGTCTGCACTTGCTGATTATGTGCACTGATTCGTGTTGCCAGAGGTCCAACTCATTCGCACAATAGGTCTGACGTGCCCATGGAAGCTTCATTCGCTCACGAACTCCATCTATGGGCAAACAGCTGATTTAAGTTTATACACCTGGTATATATAAAAGTCCGTTAAATTTCTAAAATCCATTAACATCGGGGATGTAATGCTAAATTTTTAGGAGGGTACACACTTCGCTCGTTGTAACTAAACCTTTCGCTTACTATCCCATATACCTGCGTATTTCATAAATTTTAGGTAGGTATACGGTGATGCTTAAAAAATTGAGGTGGGTATACGCCGTATAGCCGTGTATACCCTCCATTACATCCCTGATAAACATCCATGCCCAGCCAGACGCCTCAGACTACACGGCTACCGCGGTTGCCAAACACTAGTTGGCGTTTGCAGTTTGAGGGTTCGGATGGTCAGATTAATTACACCTCTATTTATCTTACTCTTTCATACCCATACACACGGCTTCGGTGGTCAACTGGATACGGTCATTGATTTCAGAAAAGTATAGGGTAGATATCACACACAGGAGCGTAACAACTATGGCCCAAAACCTCGCAATACGGGGGGCCGTCCCTTTCAAGGAGGCTCTTCACTCTAGCCTCTCAATGGGCCGAATCAACCTCCGGCCTTAGGTATTCTCGTGGGGGGGGGGGGGACATAAAATGTAGTTACTACTCTGTTCACACCGACCAACTTAACTGAGATTTCTGGAGTGCTATCAGGTCGATGCCGTAATGGTAACTAGGTAGATATAAACCTTGACCAAGGGTGCAGATTTTTATGTAACTTTGGTGGTGGTGGGGCATTCAGGTGTGTGTTTTCGGGGTCCCATTTAGATGTGGGATTTATCAATGAAATAGGTTTGCCAAAGGAAAATACACATTAGTAGAAGGGGAAAACGAATTACCATGTAGAAATAGGAGAACCGACTTCAACTTAGCATTTTGGGTCCCCGAATAGGGGGGCCCACTTCAACCTTGGGGGGAGGACCCCAAAAAACCCTCCGGCATCGGCGCCCTAGTATCCTTGCTCCCTGAAAGTGCTTGACGAGAATAGTCGTTTCTCAGACAAGTAAAGAATTTCGACCACGTATGCCACCCATATAAAATGCATTTACACATGCATACATATCCCCATCTTTGAGAGAAGTTTCAAGCTACCACTAACAATTTTAGATTGTAGAACAGTGTTTTTCAACCTCTTAACACTCATGGAGACTTTAGAGAAAATATTTCAAGCACCGGCGCGAAGATAGCAGTAACAGGTTCAGCAGTAAAACTGAATAAACATGTAAAATGGTCTCCTGTGATCATTTATGAGTTTTTTCCCTTCGTAGTTTGACAGTTTTGTAGCTCCAACTTTTCCCAACAGAATGAGCTATACAGCACAAAATCGCTAGAAATGGACTTACCCTGTTTCCTCCCGATACCCTTTAAGCGCTATTAACACAAAATATTATATTTATAATTTTATTTAAGGCCTTTAGGCATCTACGGCTCAGTCCAGGATAGGGGAGAGACAAGGATTCGCCAGGGCTTATGTTGAAGGTGCCATCCTGACATTCGCCTGGTGTGACTGAGGGAAACCCTGGAAAAGCCTCAATCAAGGTGGTCAGCCGCTGGGATCGAACCGGGGTTACAAGGTATGTCTGGGAAGGAAATGTATATTAAATATGTATAATTACGCCTGAAGTTATACTATTTTTCTATAAAGCTCTGAGCTTTGGGGGGGGGGGGCGGACCCACCCCCGTAAATCCGACCCTGAGCAAAGCGTTCCTCTTCGTGAAAATTTCCATTTCGGGTCCCGGAGAAGGTATCTTCATACACAGTCACAGGCAGCTTCCCGTCCCGTCCTACATTCTAATTCTCATTCGTATCTTGACCTGAGCAAAATGTATAAATGCCATTATAAATGAATGAGAAACTAAACATGAAATGGTACGAAACACGTAATGTGGCTCAACTGTCGATTGTTTTTAACAGTGCGGTTTACGATGCGCAACTTATTTTTTATAAACTAAGATGACAAGAGGTACAAAGCGTACGGCTAATGATGTTTCAGTACTGAGAAACGAAGATGGCTGCGGCTCAAGGAGGTCATGTCGTTACTATTCGAGGAAAATAAGAATAACATCACAATACTCATAGGAAACCAATCCAGCCCCCATAGACCACGTCGCGGACGTTGCGGACTTTGGATAGGCAATGGGTTGGTACGCGGGTTCGAACTCTGTGGCCGACTATCCTGTTGAGGTTTTCAGATTTCCCACAGTTTCACCAAGCAAATGCCGGGATGGTACCTTAAGAAAGGTCCTGACCGATGACTTCCCCATCCCTTACCTACCGTATCTCGGTCTGAGCCAAAGATGCCAAAAGGCCAAAATAAATTCAAATTCTTTAGGGAACCATAAGGAATGTTACTTAAAAAAAAAGGAACTCATAAGTGCATACGAAAGATGTCTTCAAGAAATGTTTATGGACGGAGTCTCGTGGATCTCTACGAATTGGTTCTGAAGATAAGAAACCTGGCCCATTTATCACTCCAACCTATCCGCTATTAGATTTTTTTCACGCCCGAAAATACACAACTGTATACACACTCCGTTAACAGTGTATTGAAGCTATAAATATCACTCAGAAAGCCTTCAACAGCAACTGACTTTGTAACCTAATGAGGTAGCATAGTGGAGACTAGTATGAAGTATTCTGCTATAGACACTTGTTTCTTATTCAACATCTAGTGCTATTGTAGTGACATATCTTGTGAAGCAGGTGTATAGTCATGCTTATTTTCTCGTTGTGAGTAAAATGTAAAAATGAATCGAGTAAATACCCTGCAGCTATTGTTTGAAAATGGATCTTCGAATACACTAGCAATTGAACTTCACAATTGCATATTTGAGACATTTAGATTATAGGAAGATGAAATTAGTACTATTCAAATTCCAACAAATCAAAGTAGTGTGTATTTAAAATTGGTGAGACAAACCCGATTTAAACAAATATTGCAAGACACCAATGGTGAAGTGAGCTTCAAATATACAATTGATGCTGTAGCAAAAGTGCACATGAATGATGCCAGTCTTGAATTCAAGGCTGTGCGTGTTTTTAATTTACCGCCTGAATTAAATGATTCTTGTATTATATCTAAATTGAGTTAATATGGCACACATCCTCCATATTCGCTGACTCTGGTGGCATGTTATAGTTCACTCCCTTACCAAAATAATATACTGTCTACTCTTTCCTAACAACTCCTTAAAGATTGCAGAAAACGTCGACCCGAAATATAATAATCGGGACATTTTAATGGGCTAATTTCACACATCCGCCATGTTTGCTAGCGATGTCACCAAGTTATCATTCACTTCCTAACGAAAATAATGTACTCCCTATTCCATCCTAACAACTCTCTAACGATTGCAGACAACGCAGACGGGAAATTGTATAGTTGTGGGTCGCTTGGGGAGGGCTAACTTCACACATGCGCCATATTTGCTGGCGCCCTCACCAAGTGGTTGGGTGAGGCTGTGCTTGCTGGTGGTTGTATAAGGCTGTGTGAAGTTAGCCCCTAACATTTGAAGGTACCGTCACCAGCTTATCGCATACTCCCTAACGAAAATAATGTACTCCCTATTCCTCCCTAAGAACTCCCTAACGATTGGACGCAACATCGACCTGAAATTGAATATATAGGAGGCTGTATGTAGTTAGCCTCACATTTGCTGACGCCGTCACCAGCTTATCGATTACCCCCTAACGAAAATAATGTACTCCCTATTCCTCCCTAAACGTTGAACGCAGCAACGACCAGAAATTGTAAAGTTTGCTCCCCTTGGGAGGGCTAACTTCACACATCCGCCATATTTGCTGGCGCGGTCACTAAGTTATCATTCACTCCCTAACGAAAAAAATGTACTCTCTTTTCCTCCCTAAGATCTATCTAATGATTGGTTGCAATAACAGCCAGAGATTGTATAGTTTCGGTCCCTTGCGGGGCTAACTTCACACATGCACCATATTTGCTGGCGCCGTCACCAAGTTATCATTCACTTCCTAACGAAAATAATGTACTTTCTATTTCTCCTTAAGAATTCCCTAACAATTGGACGCAACAACAACCAAAAATTGTATAGGTGAGGGTGGTGGTGCGAAGTTAGCCCCCAATATTTACTGGCGCCGCCACCAGCTTATCGCATACTCCCTAACGAAAATAATGTACTATCTGTTTCTCCTTAACAACTTCTTAACGATTCAGATAAGTTACGTCTTAATTGGTTTTGGGTAGGGGGCTAACTTCACTAACGTACGCAACACATCATGAAAATATGTATACGTCCAAAGTAACGTAAATATTAAGTTGTTTCATTCTTTATTCTTTTTATTTATTGTGCTGTTTTGAAAGTATACAGCACATATTGAACATCATGATGTTTAAGATTTTGGGATGCAAAGTTTATATATGTTTAATACTTATGGTAGGTAGTACTATTTTCATTACAGCTAATGTGAATTGTATGCAGTCTCGCACTAAACGTGAATTGTTTAAACAAGTCGTGTACGACTACGATCCTTATTTGCCACGGCCTGAGAGCGTATGTAAGCAAGGGAAACAGTGGTTGTGGAACAACAACGTTAGTCAAAACAGAATTAGAAATTTTGTGTTCTCTTATGACTTTTAATGGTAGAGGTATTATTGCATTGCTATGGAACTAAACGCTTTTAGTAAACATTTATTCCTCGTCTGGTCATGCGAAAAAGAAAGAATGAAGTGTGTTTTTCAATGAGATGTTGTTGTACTTGTTTAATGTAGTCTACCATACGAAACATTAGTTTTTTGAGGCGATTACAATTGCACAATAAGAAATACAAGGTGTTCCAACGTTTGCTCAGAATTAAGAAATTTAGTCGAACGTCTCAAATTTGTAGATGTTGCTATAGAAAAAAAAGGACCATTTATTTACATACATAAGAAGCAACCCAAGTAGCACATCCACGTCGGCCGATATGGGCATACTTTAATTTACGATGTCGATCAACATCGTTCCACGACATGGGCCTCATATTGGATGGCAAACATTTTGGCCAATATCGGTCAACGATATCGATCGACATAGAGCATCGTTTAACAACGATCACCGACGTTACTCAATATCGATTATGGAGATCGCTCAATATCGGTCATTGACAAAGTAGACATAATGTAATCCTTCTCTCTTACTATTTTTATAAAAGGAATCTCCCTTTTTTATATAGGACCATCAATACAGGCAACAAGAAATAGTAAAATACGTGAGAAATTGTAAAACAAACTTATTACTTATACAAAGAATACTATTTCTCTGTAGCTAAAGTTAAGTCAATTCGCTGTGCTAATGAATTGCAAAATTTTTAGTTCCGTTCCATTGTATCAGTTCACTGCTTTTATTTTTATTTGCATTTTGTGAAAAAGTTAAAAGTAAAATGGGCATGATTACAATGGAACTGTTTCAATTGAAGGAAATTATGTAAAACAAATGTAAATAAACCTAACTTTAACTTATCCTCCTACTAAGCGGTACATCTCTGAATAACTACATAGCATCGAAAGAAAACGCTACTTTCTACCGTATAAGCGTAACCAGCATAATAAATATTACTATAAACCTTGTTGGTTTGTCTATGTACTTACAATGATCAAAGTATCCTTTGGGAAAACACAATCAACTTTAACACTTTATTTCTCTATATCCTTCATATGAAAGGGAATTTTATTTCTACACTTTAACATGCTTCAACGGTCAACAACTTCTTTGTCACAAAAGTTTACCGCGTGTTAACAACAGGAAGTTTAATATTTTACCACTAGACGAATTTAGCACAGCACTGCTTGAATAAACATGGGTTGCCCACATAGATCAATATTGACATAGATGATCGATGTGAATCGATATTGTTCCATTGTCGAATGCTCTATTTTTTAATTTAATTAATTCATTATGAACAAAATGTTTTGTAAAAAATGTGTGTTTTCTACAAAACTTACTATAGTTTTAGGAAATAGGAAAATTAGTGATAACGATAACCGATGTCGATCACACATCGTTCGACGTGGGCCCAAGCGGGGCCGCTCTCCTATTTGCATTAGCGATGTGGAGCGATATGGGTCCCATCAGCGGTCAACGTGCATATGTCTAGAATTGATAGATTTTATGTCACGTCAAATTTTTGCACTTCACGAACTGATTACGAAATAATAATAGCTCCCTTCTATGATCATATGTTCGCTAAAATCAGTTTACCATTTGAAAATTCTCGAATTGGTATTGGCCGTTCTTATACTTGAAAATAAATAGTTTCTTCTTAAAATATCCTGATAGTTCTGGAAGATTTTCGTGCTAAATCGCATGAATGGTGTAAACCAGGGTTGATAAACTCACTTTAAAAGTGAGCGCAGCTCAACTCCAACTCATCCTTAATCTTCACTTATTTTTATATCCAAGCACAAGGTTGACGGAATATTGGAAAAAATATTGTGAGTTATATTTAAAAAAATAACATGGATGGAAACATATACAAAATAACCTCCTTACGTTAAAAACCTTCGTTACTGGGATCATATATATCGTAATGATCTTTGTTGTTTTGTTAGTTCACTTATCCGTAATGACGTGATAGCACGTACCGGTATGTTAAGATAGATTTTAGGTAGAGTCCTTCCGACATTAGGATCGATGTAATAGTGATTATATAATAAGAGCAAAGAAACTTGTAAACTTTTATTACCGACACCAATTTTATTACAAAAGTTTATACAAAGACTTTACAGTTACTAAAATAAGGGCCCTGAACTTGGATTTGCACTGAATTATCGGTGGTTCATCTCTTTATGTAGTGACTTATACGACTAAGTCTTTTCGGAGTGGATAGAGATGCCGAGAGGATTCTAACTCCAGACCAAGTCAAAGGGGAAGAGGTGACCACTAGTCGAAATGAGTTAGTGATACTTTGTAGGCTCCTGATGGGCCTTTTATAATCTTTTCTGGTAGGCGTGTTTATCATACATCCAAGCCTCACCTCTTGGAGTCGGCGTCGTCTGCTTCTTTAACTGATTATGTTGCATTATTACACTCCTCTCTGTTTATGTGGATTGTTTATTATGGTTTGTGTTGTCACATTGATCTGGTAATCCACTTCCTATTACAATATATTAAAAGGAGAGAATCCAACAGGCTGATGTGGCTGAAGAACCGGGCTCCGGGTCTCATATTACAAATACAATAGAGTGGATGCAACCGTCTCGATAGTCTGAGACACATATTCGGTCGTTAGAGACACCGGTTAGGTCGTAAGATGCCTACATTACCTTCCTTGTGGCACAAGATTAGAAGGATTCCCTCCAAGATGGAAAAATAAAGCTGTTCTCTGATAAAGCAAGACATACGACACGCACAATATGTTAATTTGATATAAACGCATTGCTTATCAAGGAGAATATTGCGAAACAAACAAAAACCAGAACAAAGAAGGGCCAATAAAAGACACACCAAAGGGAAGAGAAATTACCTCTTAACGTACACTCGGGAACAAACGTGATTGGACAATAAGGCTGCACACAGAAATGCTAGTTATAGGGAGAACCTTTAACGAAAAAATTAGTCACAGAGTGAGCTAATAAGAAGCTATTACGAACTATTCGGTATTTCGCACAATTGATAAAAGAACAAAAACACAAAAGAAGAGGTCGTTGAGACCATGGGTCCTTTTAGTACCAAGATTAACTGAGAAACCGGAATCTGCCACTATGGAATTTGCTATAAAATAAAAAAAGTTAAGAATTATATAATAATAAAGATAATAGTAATGAAAAGCAAGTGACAAAAACTTATTGAACAACTTATTCAAACAACTAAAAATGCAGGAGCATCTCTCTCACCACAGCAAGAAAGAAATCCATGCTTCGCCTTAATCTGTGTTTGGTTAGAAAAGTACAAGTTAACGCGAAAGTAAAAGATAAAAAGTAGTATGACACTACCAATATGAGGTTCCTGTAACGGAAAACGAGGGCAAATCAATCATCTGAAAAAAAAAAAACTAGTGGCGTTCAATTCCCTACCTAGGTCAATGCGATGAACCCAAAGAGCCTTGAACACACGACAGAAAAAGAAATATCTCAACATAAGTAGTGGAAGGGGCAGAAGTCCATTTCAAACGACTACCATTTCAAATATGAAGCATCTCACCCGTCGCCTTCTACACTAAACACGGAGCTGGTGTTTCTACTGAAAGGAAAACTACATTATATATGATGGAAAGAAATTACTGTTCAAAAGAGGCACAACTACTGGAACAATCCGTACTATAGGGATCAGAAATAAAACGAGTCGCCGCCTCAATATTCGGATTGGGTCACAGGGTCTATGCTTGGGACCCGGAGGGCGAAGCAAAGATTTAATGCTTTCCTTATACACTGTTGCGTTTTGGACAGACTTTCTATCTGCAGAGCAGAATAGTAATAACATATGGAAATAGTCTCATATCCACAGAAAGAACAAAAACACGTCAGAGATGTTCAAATACTACCCTAGGAAATGTTATTCTGAAAGAATTTTGCATTTGAAGTATTAAATAGAATAAAAGCATTAAAATCTTCTAAAACTGTAAAAAATGAAGTTTCCACACAAAAGCTCACTTCTCATATAACTCTATAAAATCTAACATATTCTAATATTGATTGCTTATAACCAAAGGAGCAAGACCGATCACCGGGTCAATCGATCATTGGGAAAACTCGATCATTGGGTCGTCGAGTTAAATCAACGTGGTGATTTCGGTCAAGATGGGGGTCCGAGTCATTCGAGTCAATCTGGTCAAGTTTCGGACTGGGTTAATCGGGCCATTCAGCTGAAGTTTTGGATCAAGTCACTAATTTTTGGGTCAGGCCGGGTCACCAAAAGTAACCTGATTTCAGCTCTGCCTGTGACCCATGTCACCATCCACATTTGGACCTACCCTGACTTACCTATGCTGAGTAAAAACTGTTTTTACATATGGACAATTGCTCATGAAATTCCAACAGAAATACAGTAACAAATGAGAAAAGTGTAATTAAAGACAAAGAAGAAATCGGTCGTTTTAAGGGCCAAAACAATAAATTAGATACCACATTAACCGGAAACTTAAGAAGCCCAGTTACATAAGCAATAATTACCGTATTTGAACAAGGAGAAAAAGCCCAGAAACCTGTTTAACTTCCCCCAAAAGGGATCCCACCAAACAGACAAGAGGTAAATGAAAAGAGATGAAACCAACAGAATGAACTGCAGCTCGAGCAGGCAAGAGCTTGGTCAGAACATGGCTGGACGACCACTAAAACCAACTTTCATTCATGAAGACAAACTTAGAATACTAAAATAATAACCCAACAGCCACTACTACCAGACAGCTGAAACGAAAGAAACCATGATGTACAGAAACCGGAATACCAGGAAAAGAGAACAGTGCTTAACAAAAATGAAAGAAAACCTCAAACTCCGATAAGAGTTGATATAGACAAGTGGGTCCGTGGTCACACACATGAGCACATAAAGGCTCAAAGGACAAAATAGCTAAGTTAACGGGAAGCGACAAGCGTTTCTTTTATCTGTACAACTTTGAATGCCATTTCAACATCTAGCTCTGATTAGTTAAAATAATCTTATGGTGCTCCGATTGTGATTTAGATGATCTATATTTTCTATGCTTAGGTTTTTAAAGTCACATTTGTACTGTGAAAAAAAGAACTCACGGGAAGTAGGGAAGAATAGGGCGAGGAGGATATCTTAAACATGTTTTAGCCACAATTCTCGTTCTAATGACGGGATGGGAATAAAAAGCTTCCGTACAAACCTTTAGTCCTATATTTGGACATCAAAGCAATATTGGAACAGTGATAAAAAAAAGCAAAGATTGTTAGGTGTAGGCACAAAGGTCCATACATATATAATGGAAGAGTCATGTTAGAAAACACATGTTTGAAAAAGCTGTTTTCCTTTTAACAGTTGCATACCAAGGGGGAGGGGAGGGGGATCCGAGCCGGACACCAGCTTAGTGTTTTGTTATTAGCTTCTGTAGCTTTCAGCATTATGATTTGTTGAGATTTTGTGACTTTTACAATATGCCCTTTCTGTACATAGCACAATAAAAGTTTATCCTTCCCATCAACAAATAAGAGGACAAAAAATACTTTCCTTACCTAACTATGAATTCTTTAGCACAAATTTTCGCTTACCGTAAACGTGAAGTTCCTTTGATGTTTTTCATTTGGGCTTCCAGTAGATGACAGACTGTCTTTAGTTAATTCTACTGTATAACTAACTCCATGGCTTATGGAACTCGCAAGCTCATCGCCGCAGTAACAAACATCCTGGGCAACATCAAACCAGTTTTCATCACGAACACCTACTTCTCCAAGATCTCTTCTAATATTGTCCTCCCAACCACGTCTCGGACTTCCCAATGGCCTCCTTCCATCCGGCCTTCCAACCAGGATATAATATAATCTTCGTTTCCCCCCCATTCGAGCTACATGGCCTGTCCACCTTAGACGTCGCAATTTCATTATTTTCACATCTTTTGAATCGTACTGTCCGTGGAGTTCTTCATTATGCAGTCTCCTCCATTTTCTAGTCATCTCGTCCCATTCGGCCCGTATCTTTCTCAAAACCTTATTTTCCAACACACGTAATTTATGTTCATCTGTTAGAGTCGTACTCCAACTTTCGCAACTGTAAAGTATTACCGGCAGAATAACAATTCTGTATATTTTCAATTTTAACTTTCTTGATATTAATCGCGATGTTAGAAGTTTTTGGACTGAATAGAAACATGCGTTCCCCGATACTAAGCGACTTTTTATTTCTTCCGTGACCTCATTTTTGCTTGTTACGTATGCTCACTAGTATTTAAATTTGTTTACTTTCTCTATGACCCTATCTCTAATTCATATATTTTTATTTCCTTCATTCCCTGTTTTTCGGCTTGTGATAATGTATTTTGTTTTATCTATGTTTACCTGTAGACCTATCTCATCGCATGCTTCTACTAAGATATTGGTATTGCTTTGTAGTGCATCTATATTATCCCCTATTATCTACATCATCCGCGTAAACGAACAGTTGTTTCATACGATTCAACGTTAGTCCATTTGGTCCTCTTTTATTTTTAAAATCGCATATTCTAAATCAAAATTAAACAGTAGTGATGACAAGGCATCGCCTTGTTTCAATTCGTTGCGACTTGAATCTATCGGACATATTATTTATTACCTATCCGTACTCTTCTTATGGGGTCGCTGAGAAACATCTTCACAAGTTGAACAAGTTACTTCGGAATTACAAATTGTACCATAATACTGTATATTTTAAGGAAAATACTTAAGGAAAATACTGTAAAAGGAAAAGCTTTTTCCTTTTAATAGAATCATAAGCTCTCTTAAAATAAATGAATAGCTGGTGAATGGTCCCATTGTATTCCCATTTCTTTTCCAAGATTTGTCTCAATGCGAAAATCTGATTAAACGTGGAACTACTTCTTCTAAATCCACATTGGTGATCTCCAATTATTTCATTTACGTATACACTTAGGTGAGTTAGCAGTATATTACTCAATACTTTGTAACATGTTGGAAGAAACGGGATTCCGCGGTAACTATTACAGTCCGATTTATCGCCTTTTTTAATAAACCGGAACTATTATTGATGGTTTCCGTTCATTTGGAAGCTTCTCCTTTCTCCATGTAGCGTTTATAAATTTATTCAGTTCCTTGATTAGTGCCGTTCCTCCCGCTTTACGTAATTCATTTGTTTAGAATATTGTCTTTTCCCGGTGAATTGAAATTTTTTAACTTCTTCATCGACATTTCGACCTCGATCTCGCTAGGTTCAGGTCAGATATCCACGGTTCTGAGGTATAGATTTCAAATTCCTCCTCTTGTTCTCCGTTGTGTACATTAAGAAGTTTGTTGTAATAAATTTTCCATACATCGATAATTTTAGTCGGGTCTGTCTGCAGATCTCCACGTTCATTTCTAATCATCCGTATTCTCGTCTGGTAACCTTTCCCTAGCAAGTTTACCCCTTTGTATAGATCTCGTATGTTATTTGTTTTCCCGTTTTCCTCTTCTGAATGTTCTGGGAAACCGGGCGACAGCGAAGCGAAGTACCTAGTACCATTAGTAACCATGTTGGGCCTAGTACCATTAGTAACCATGGGCGACTGGAAGAAGCAGCTGCTTAATTGGGAAGCATGACGAATTTGGTCAGTGGCAGCCGTGGTAGCAGCTGTCCGGGAAACCGGGCGACAGCGAGGCGAAGCACCCAGCACCATCTGTAGTCATGGTTGGCAATGGCATTCAGTACCCCTTTTGAGAGCCAATCAGTCAAGTTTTCTGCGGTCAGAGGGGAGGCAGATTCAGTTAACTTGATCTGACTGTGAGGCAATCAATCACACGGGGACTGTCTACCTGTAGACTCCTGGCAACCTGTGGACGCCGGTTGGGACACCGAGACGACAGAGAGGACAACCGACGTCGTGGATACAGCCTCTGGATGAAGAAGCCACTCACCTGAGATGCAGCAGTTGACCGGTGTTGCATGTTCAACACAGATACTTGCTTTCAGGATGCGATTCACAGTAGAGTCAATACAGACATATTACCTGGGTTTTCCCACCCTTTGCAGCATGCGTGGTTTACCAGGTAATCTATCATAGTTAGCTCGATACAGGGATTTTTTCAGAATATACAGCAATGCATATTCTGGTTTTTGCCCTCTTCAACAAAATTCTTGTCGCGTTTCTCTATCTTCTTTTTTCACCTTCTTTCTTTCTACTTACATAGTACTCCGATTCGCGGTAAATGTCTCCGAAAGACAGAAATCGTAAGCATCCACACCCGTGACACCCGCTTGAGTTGCATGAAGCATGTACATGATAGGAGATCACTGTAGAAGTTTGAGAGTGGTCACTCCTCACTGCGGGACTTTACGGGGGCACTGAAATTCAATACTTTTTGCAAGCTTTTTCAAAAACCCTGTAATATAGCGGGGTCGTCGGGTCGAACCCGATAGCTGTACGGCCCAAGAGCATCAAACCGATGGAACTCGCTATATGTGCCGCCTAGGAATATCGGATAATGACAGAGGAGTGTGGAGACAAAAAATAGGGCGAAAAGGCGCAACGGAATTAGGTTAAAGGTAAAATTTTACGTAATGAAAGATTAAGTGGTCCCTAGTCGAATCCTCACACCACCCGACAGGTTTCTGGTACCCTGGCAGGTTAATGTGTTGATCAGCCCAGCGTTCACTTAACTCCCTCCTGACGTCTTCACGATAAACAGCTAACCCAAAATAAACAATAAAACACTCTTAAGCTATCTGACTAATTAATTAAAGATTAATAAATAGGATCTCAGGGTAAACAACGTATATGAGAAAATAAACATTTATTTTAACGCAACAAACGATAGAGAATATCATTTACATCGTAACGTGTTACATGCAAAAGTGCTTCATTCATACTTATACTTAAACAGAAAGAGCAAAAAAAAAAAAAAAGTTTTGTTTCACTCTTTAAACTTTCGTTCTAAGTAATCTCAACACATAATAATATCAGAATATAGATTTATTGTATAAATATACATGATCTGTAAGCTTACAGTAACAATTATCATTTATGTACCAAATAAAATTTTCGTTCTGTAAACGAAATTCTCTGATAAATTTTCATTATTTACTCGGACAACAATGGCCGGGAAAATATAGCTTGGAGCTTAAACATTTCTTAACACATCACAGGACTGAAATAGTACAACGTAGCTTTTAATCTAATAATAACTTCAAAGGAGTATGATAATTTTCTAGAACCAGTACCGAAAGCGTTTTGCACCTTTGTACACAATGTGGAATAGTACGTAAAACTTTTAGTTAAGGAATTTTGTTGTTACTGAAGAAACTAAACTGCATTTTTAGATTCTAATACTGACCTGGTATTTAGACCACATAATGCAAGGCATTTATATTTTTATTCGTAAGTAATAAACTCCATCGTTTATGTAAGAGTTATATCATACTATGTACTCATTCAGCATAGTATAGTACTGTAGTATAATAGTACGGTATTAGAATAGTAGCTATGATCAGGGAGTACGCCAGGAATGTAGTCGAAGGGGGGTGTCTAAAGTTATTGGGGGGTGTAATTAATATTCACTTATACACTATATTATACAGTCATCCATTATATCTTACCATGTATGTATACATGCGCACACGCATGTGTGTGGGTATGTATGCGCGCGCACCTTTCTGTTTGTCATACTTTTCAAAATGAGAATTGTGCATAACCACACAAGGACAGCTTCATTAATTATGTGTAAATAGCAAACATTATTATTATTATTTTGAATTACTTGCTAAGAAAATCGAACAACTTATTCCTCTTTCGTTCGGTAGGAAACTGATTTTAGATTACGAGAAGATTTGATCTTCACGCTTCGGATCATTTTCATCGATTAGAGTGAATTACCAACAGAACTAATATCTTTCAATTAATTTTATATATTCTTATTTGTCTTTTTGCACTTGTCTAGCTTTTGCACGCCTTAGTTTGGTAAAATTTGGACAGATATCTACTATTAAATTTTAATTACTATGAAAGAGATTATTTACCTCAACTATGTCTTTAGAGCAAAATATAATACATTTTAAATATAAGTAAGCTCTCCTGGAGTGTATATCAAAATTACATCATAGTTGATAAAATAACTTAGTGAAAATTATATGCACTTCTCAGATCTCACTTCTCAGATTATATGCTAAGGTTCTCAGATCGATGCCCAAAGTGATCGAGTGATCGATGATTTCCAAACAAATCTTGAAATCTGGTCATCCACTTCCACAAATTTAGTTCTTCCTAACAGTGTTATTGTGAATTGACCTACGGATTGTAAAACATAATATATTTTTTCGGAATGCTCAATGAGAAGTAGAAACAAATTAAAAAGGCAAAATTCAACTCTTGGCCAATAAGGTTATTTTCAGGTTAGTCGCAACCAACATATTATACAAACGTTTGTATATTTCCGGAGGAACGTTTCTGGTATCTATTTTTCGCTTTTCTGTCGCTACCAATCAAAGCATTGATGGACGTTAAAATAAAATTCTTTAAACTTTCACGACGAGAAAATATTACTCATGATCTAGTTCCTTTTTCAAATCATGCAGAAATTAGCCACACTGACGTTTCGAACACCTAAAATCATGTCTACTAACTCAAACCTAAACAAATGATACGACATTCTGTAGAGCGCCAAGGTGTACCAGGCGTCCTTTTGCTCGGCCTGAGCCTGAGATCTTAAATGCCATAAATAAAATAATATTCAAATGGCTTTTCGTTGGGTAATACGTAGTCAGCGCATCGGCTCTCGTCGCAGTTGTACTTTGGCTCCCATGACCCCAATTTGCTCCTTCTTGTATTCAAAGTGTCTCTGCAATATTTATCACGATACTGGATATGTATCAAAATTCTGCGAATCGAATCCGGAACCATTCTCACCAAGGGCGAGAGCGTTAACCATATGGATATCCGGGAGCCAACCCAGAAACACATGCTGACTGGACCACGGCATGCCGTCCCGTTTCGATTTCCACTGTATAATTCGATTTCGACCGTATAAACTCTGCAAGAAAGTGGCGAAACATAATTAACAGAAACGGGTGAATAGTCCATGGTTTGTAATGAGTTCCAGCACTCCAAAGATTCAAAGTAGTGGATGTCACTGTTACCTTCATGCACGTAAAAACTTTTATTTTCTATGGAACAGTCTAGTAACACTTTTGACTTCGGTCCGTCACGATTCGACCCTTTACACCAAGTTGAACTCCACAAACACCCATTCCCCTACCAGGACTCGAACCCGGGACCTTCGAGTCGTTGCCCTAACGCCTTAGATCGCACGGCTACGCGGTCGGCACCTGCATGCACGTGGCTATTAAAATGTTAAATTTAATGAAATATTAAAATTTTCAGAAATCCCGATTCCCTGATGAAATGTTGACTACCGCAGCAAGAAACCTCTCTTATTTATACTCTTCGAATTTCAAATATTTTCAGTTCCAACATAAATAAGAGGAAGCGCACGCACAGCTGCGGTGCTAAACATTTCATCTGAGAGTAGAATTTTTTTTAAATTGAAAAAACAACAACAACTATTTAGCCAGTGTCATATTATCGTGACTAAGGAAATTGTTTGAGATCTCTCTCTTTTATCTTTAGCGACAACGTAGCACGTTCAGGGGGAAAGAAGAAGCTATTTTAACTATTGTCTGTCTGTATGTGTGTTTGTGCTAGTCTGAGTACTGAAGACTGGCAGAAGTGAATGAATGTTTGAATGATACCTTATTTAACTGGGATCTAGGTGGGGAAACATATGACCTTGTCTACAGCCACTCGTGGTCTGTCTGTATCTGTATACAGTATGTGAGTATATGTCTAAAGATCACGAGCAGCGTCAACACTTCCGAAGATTTATTTATTTCTGGTATCTCCATATACAACTCGGAGACTATTTTACGTTGGAGCTTAGCAACAACAAGAAACATGAACAATAGCAAAGGGAATTGGACGGAAACGGACATAGAATAAGATATGATCCAGGCATTTGCATAATAAGACTTCTATGAAAACTTCAGTCAGGATGGCAGTCTCCAGGAATGGAACCCTGGACCTCCGGAAAACGAATCCAACGCCAAAGCATTGAGCCACGGCCGCTCGGTGTTTCATTTCATATCGCTTTTGTTTCAGAAAATGTTCGTTAGCGTTGACATAGAAGATGAATTTTACCTGTTTTTTTTATATGTGTGTGTGTGTGTGTTTTTTTTAATGAGAGTATGATGAAATAAAACCCTGAAGAACACAGAGTTAGGTATTGGAAAGGTCGGCGCATCAAGTTTGTAAATATTGTTACTTTTATTTCCATTTATTTAGTTATGAAACAAAGATTCACTTAAATTAGAAAAATAAATGTTAGTTCCTTTGTTTCAATAATTCTCCTCTTCATTGTGACGCGTTTCGCCTTTTCCATAATGCACACAAAACAACTGAATAGATAATGAGTCAATGTTGATATGCATCTGAAGAAAGTCTTTCATCTCTGCACTCTAACACCGCAGGGAGCAGTCACCAAACAGATGTTTTCATACGGAGATGTTTATTGTTTACTGCTTCATTTCTTTTGCTGCTGATGGATTTTTGTGATGCGACAAGAAAGGAATTCAGCCCAAAAGAAGATATTCCTTCGGAATAAATGCAATATTGCTACCAAGATTTGAATGTGTATTACCATAACTTCCGTATTTGTAAATAGAAATTCCAGTAATTTCTCACTATAAAATGTTGCGAAAGGACACCCCCCTTAGGGGGGGGGGTGTCCAGAGATTTTCCTTAGGGGGGTGTTGTCGAAGTCTAGGGAGGGTGTTAGGGGGGTGTAGGGGGGTGTAGCGTACTCCCTGGCTATGATATTATAGTAGCCGGCTGTTATGGAGATACATGACAGTAAAGAAATATAGAAGAAAATAGACGCGCCTAGGACACGCACATACACATTATTACACTTCACATAGTATTATTTAGGTATTGTGGCTATATTTACACAATATAGAATATATTACTGTCGATTTATGTCAAGCACTGCACTTCACATTTATAAGGAAACAACAGACAGGTTATGTTGTCACATTGTAGCAGATATTTTACTTTGATCTTTATTTTCAGCAAACTTGGGAACCTTGGCCTCTGTATGACCTGTCCTAGTACCTAATGAATATGTATGTCAAATTTAGTGTAAATCAATGCACACGTGTAGATTTTTATTAATAAAGGCATTTCTATAAGTGAAATTGAAAAATAGGCTGGCAACACTGATAACTGGGGTGGTTGAGGTCGTGGGCACCCAAAATTTTCTTCTATTGCGTTGAATAATGTTTAGGCTAAGTTTGGGGCACATACGGTTTTGGATGATTTTTAATTATATTTTTTAAGTTGGCAACACTGAGAACTGGACAATTCAGAATATCTCACATCTACCAAAACAAATTTGAAATCGAGAATTTAATTTAAGTTGTATTTCTTCTTAATTACCTACATAAAAGTATAGCTTGCTTAAATGTACGTTAGCAGTATTAGAAATTGCTGCCTTGGAAAAGAAACTAAATTTAAAAAAAACAAAAACAAAGGCTCATGTGTTTTTTAAAAAACGGAAGTTTAGAAAATAAACGAACGGGTTTTTCTATTTACAACAGTAGGTATACATTTACCCTTTTTTTCCTTTTATATAAAATAGTTTTGTCAATGAATTTTAATAAATAGCGATTTTGATCAAATTTGGTAAAATAGAACCTACAATTTCCATTAAATCTTATGAATAGACCGAAAGCGCGATTGAAACGTTATGGAGGCTACTGCAGATTGAGTACCTATCATAACCCCTACTAACATATTTATTTCTAAGAAAATGTTTAAAACGTTTAATACACGTTTTTAAAACAAAATATAAGTTTTAAACAATTTATGTATTTTTTTTTTTAATTTTTCCAATCCTGCTGTTTAGTCGCCTTCTTCTATCTAGAATGTCCTGATTAGCATACACATCTGTAAGGCAAGTATAAATAAATATCTTGTATTTTAGTCGAATTGTTCAATTGAACGCGTTTTTCTTTGATCAAGCAAGTAATTTTATTAAGTTTAGATTTCCAATGATTAACTGAAACAACACTTTATATAACGGCATTCTTGACATTAACCAAATATTAAGTTTGGCACCGGGTAAACAGTGGCACCGACATGAAGAAAATATTGGGAGGGGGGCTCAGTATTCGAATTGTAAATTAAATTGAAATTTTACTGGTGGGAACTTCGAGGAAAAATAGCTTCATATTTACTCTTACTAGTGCACTACTTAATACCAACGTGTTTAAACTAGAATACACATTTTTCTTACGTTTGAAGTAGCAAGTCTTCCCAATAATAATTGCACTAATAGCACCACTCGTTTTGTTCTTATTGCAAATCGCGCCATCTTTTATATATAATTAAATTTGTTAACCCACTAATTAATAAATAAATAAATCACTATCACAAACTTAGACACTGCTAATGTAATCTTCTTTCATATCATAACCGCACAGCGCTATAATATTGTAAAGCGCGCGTTCGCACAAAGTAAGTGGCACATAAATGCATCAAGAAAGGGTTGTCGTCACATCCCCTAACTGAGACTTTTGTAAGATAAAACTTTCTCTTATTTTGCACTAAATTATCGTACAAACGTAAATCAATGTATGTATGACTTGCATGCACAACAAACACATTAGGCCTCCCGTCTCAACGCGATCAAAGTCGGAAGTTTTGTATTTTGGCCTTTTGAGATCAAAGATTTATTGAGAGGAAGAGATGGTAGTTTGGCGACAGACAACTACATCTTGAACTTACGCTGGGTTACCACGTTGCAATTTCAATTGGTACGACAAGTCTTTTCGAACTAAAGCATAAATTTGTGAATAAATTCGTATTGAATGGTATCCCATATTTAAAAACGTTATTTAATTACGTTTGTTTTCGAATGGCCTTTAGGCATCTATGGCCCAGGCCGTAAAAATAAATCTAACACTAGAACGAAATAACCTTCTCAGATTCAGACTCAGAAGATAATTATACGTAGAGGAAAGGAATTCTTTAGGAAATTGAATATTCATATTAAGTCTAACAAGCCACTATTCTTTTTATAAAATCACTGTGGGATCTCTTTCTAAACCGTTGTTATTATATGGTGAAAGAATGCTAAAAAGTAAATCAAACTGAGTATTCTTCCGAGGAGGGGGATTGAAATGGAAGCGACAGGGCTTTTGTGTAGATACCATCTGCTTATTTGTCTGGTGAGAGCATTGGAAACTGCAATCAGGTCGATTAGTGGTAGAATTTGAACCTGCGTGACTCCCGAGTGATTCTGATTGAATGGATATATGAATGTATTCAAATAACGGACATTACATTATTTGAAAGGTCTACACATTTTAATGGCATTTTGCAAAAAAAAAAAAATCTTACCAGCAAGATTTTGATTTCTCAGGAGGGAGTATAAACAATGCAAAAATCAATTAACATACCGATAAAAACTTTTAAAACACCATTATGTCCAAATCTCATTTTCGAAAAAAAAAAGGCGTTGTTGCAGAACACCATCGAATGGTACATGAGATACATAAACTACACTCGATTAAATAGACAAATTACTACTGAATAAACGAACACATAATATACTTTACATATGAATTACTTCGGACAACCCTTAGATAGACTTTTGATAATTTATTAGGCGCAATTGTATGTATGAATGAATGGCCTTTAACAGTGAGAAATTTCAATTTTATTTTTGGCCTTCAGGCAAATGTATCTCAGGCCGGGTAAGGTTGGGGAAGGAAGTAGGTCAGGGCTTACTTTTAAGTTACCATATCGGCATTTGCCTGGGATGACTAAAGAAATAACTGTCAGGATGGCGGTCCGTTGGGATCGAGCCCGAGATCTTTCGAATCAGAAATCAACGCTCTACAAACCCAGCTTCGGCCGCTCAATAACCTCTTGAACGAAAGTCTTGATAGTACACACAACATTACAAATTAATTTTGAACATTCGTACGCAGTCTTCTTCTTTTTTCAGAAAAAAACATTTTGGAACTCTTATTCGCAGGATCCAATTTTAAGATTCTACAGATGTTCACAAAACAGATTTAGGCAATAATTGTTCTTTCTCCTTGAGAATCAAACTTACTACCATGAATTGCTGAAAGATTAATAGAAACTACTTTGAAAATTTTATTTATTCAAACCAGTTTGCCAGATATATTTTTTTTAAATTTCGAATCTCTAAAAAGAGAAATTGTTGCAACGCCAATCCGGCGCTTTCTAAAAAACCTGCAGTTGAATTACTATCTGAACACACAGGACAGACAGAGGGATCAACCAGGATATAACCTCATTCTCTGGGTCAAAGAAACTGATCACATTCCTAATAATTTTACGGGCTTCGCCCGTATACGACATTCCAAAAACGATCTTGAATGGACAGAAACAAAACAATGAATGATGAACTGGCAACGTAGTGTGCGTTATTCCCTTGCCTTTTCTCAGAAGGATAAAAAATATATTTTGCATATGTGGTATTTGGGGGTGATATCAGTGCGTTTCACAGCTTTTTTGAGGGCAGGACAGAGCAGGACGTGGCAAGGTCCATTGACCCTACCCCTACGACTACATTCTATTCTACAACAGCGAGCATCATAAAACAAACTTATACAACATCACAACAGATGACTCACTGACAACAACAATCGTCACCGCCACACGGTGCAAGACAGAAAACTTAATCTACAATTACTGTGGGAAAAGTTTTTTTATGATCTTTCTTAAAAAAAATAGACTTTCGAGTTTTCAAAGAACGAGGCAAGGAAAACAATTTGTAGAAATAAGAACATTAAAAATGTAAGTAAAATATTGTGTGGTTAAAGAGGTCTCAGCCCCAGGTTCCGGTGCCTCTGCGAATAGATGACAGTGAAAACTGTTGTACTTTTCGAGGTGAGCGACTTTTCAAAATTACGTTTAATTTTGAAGAAATGTCAACTGATTTTATAGGCTTATTACTTAAAAGTAATTCCGTGTTTGTATATTGTTTCAAAAATATGTTAAATGTTTAAGATAGGGTAACATTAACACACTAAAGGTTTTACGGAGTTTCTTCTGCGTAAATTTTATGTAGTTACACGATAATCAGATCTTAACACCATAGGATAATTTTAATCAATAAGAGCCTGATATTCAAGAAATAGTAACAGATGGTTCATGGATTCTCCTGGGGTAAAATATTCCGGAGGTAAATTAGTCTCTCAGTCGGATCTCTGGGTGGGGACTGCTTCAGGGGGCTCCAAGAACAGGATTAAGAAAGCCCTTAGAATAGGAACGTGGAACGTACGAACATTATGCCAAACGGGCACTCTTCAGGTAGCGGTACGCGAGACCGAGAAGTACGAGCTAGACATATTAGCGATACAAGAAGTTCGGTGGAGGGTCAAGATAGCATCCCACAGGGCAAGTACACTTTCTACTACGAGGGAATAGTCTCACGATTTCGGAACAGGATTCCTCATTAAGAACATTATCCTTCAGGCGATTCAGAATATAGAGTTCGTAAACGAAAGACTATCGTACGTTACGGTACGTACTCGATGGGGCAACATGGTTTTAATAAATGTCTATGCTCCGACTGAGGTGACTAATGGTAACGACAAATATATTCTACGATGAGCTAGAAAGGCTGTTTGACCGATTACCGAAGTATAATTCGAAAACTGTGTTGGGTGAATTAAACGCAAAGGTAGAGAAGGAAGAAAAATATAGACCTACTATAGGCAAATACAGCCTTCACGAAAAGACCAACAACAATGGAGAAAGACTGATAACTTTCGCGATTTCGAAACACCAACTGGTGAAGAGCACATACTTTGAACACAAATACACATGGTATCTCCGGATGGCAAAACTCTACCAAATCGATCATGTATTAGTAGTTAGACGAAGACACATATTCATAATGGCCGTTAGGTCGTACAAGGAGCGGAAAGTGACACCGACAATCAATTAGTGATCACAAAAGTAAGGGAAAAGTTATGCATCGCGAACAGAGAATGCAAGGGATCAAAACAACTGAAATTCGAATTTAAACGATTAAACAATCAGAGCAGGAAAGCAGATTACCAACTCGAACTCTCAAATAGGTTCGAAATCTTAGCCGACTCGAGTAATAATAATGATGATATTAAAAATGAAATTGATATAAGTAAGATATGGGAGGCAATTCGTGAAACAGTTAAGAGCACAGCGAAGGAACTTGTATGTGAGAAGAAGCAGAAGAAAAACAAGCCTTGGTTAGATGAAGAATGCCTTGAGCTTCATGAGGAACGAAAACAAACAACACAACGATGGCTAAGTAATAAAAGCGAAGCAAATACCAACCTCTACAGTAACGCGAAATGAAACGCCAAACGCGGGTTCAGAAACAAAAAGCCAGAATATCTGACGCAAAAGATTCAGGAGATAGAGGAAAACGGCAAGACAAATAACATACGAGATCTATACAAAGGGGTAAACTCATTAAGAAGAGGTTACCAACCGAGATTAGGAATGATTAGAAATGAACGTGGAGATCTTCAAGTGGATCCGACTAATATTGTCGATTTGTGGAAAAGTTATTTCGACAAACTTCTTAATGTACACAACGGGGAACAAACAGTGAAATTTGAAATCCATACCACAGTATCGCGGATTCCTGAACCTAGCGAGATCAAGATTGCAATGTCGGTAAAGAAATTGAAAAATTTCAAATCACCAAGAATAGACAATATTCCAGCCGAATAAATTCGAGCGGGAGGTTCGGCACTAATTAAGGAACTACATAAATTAGTAAGTGCTATATTGAGAAAGGAGGAACTTCTAAAGGAATGGGAAACCTCAATAACAATTCCGATTTACAAAAAAGGCGATAAATCGGACTGTAATAATTATCACGGAATCTCGTTACTTCCAACCTGTTACAAGGTATTAAATAATATTCTGTTAACACACCTAAGTTTATACGTTGATAAAATAATTGGAGATCACCAATGTGGATTTAGAAGAAATTGATCCACGTTGGACCAGATTTTCGCCTTGAGACAAAATTTGGAGAAGAAATGGGAATACAATGGGACCATTCACCAGCTATTCATTGATTTTAACAAAGCATATGATTCTATCAAAAGCAAAAAGTTATACAGTACCCTAAGACGATTTGGAATTCCGAAGAAACTTGTTCAACTAATGAAGATGTGTCTTAGCGACTCCATAAGCAGCGTACGGATAGTTAATTATATGTCAGATAGTTTCAAAATTCGCAACGGATTGAAACAAGGTGATGCCTTATCACCTCTACTGTTTAACTTGAAAGTCTCTCTATTCACCCTCGCTTGAGAAGGTCTGTTCATGAGACCTCCACTTTAAACTGCTTGGTGGTTGTAAAACTGTGGCGTCAGGGAGGAGCAAAGCCCACTTTCTACGGAAGGGTCTACGATAGATTAGCTATAGTGGAGACTAGTTTGCATTTTGTGTGTGCGGTTTTTTCTCTTGTGCTTGTTGTGTTTTTTTGATTCAAGTGTGATAATTAGTTGTTTAATTTCGGCATTCAATGTCCAAATTATAAAATGCCTAATTGGGCTGTTAGTACGTGTCGTAACCAAAACCGGAATACTAAACAATCTGAAGTTATTTATCATGTGTTCCCTTCGGAAGAAAAGGGTCGTAAATTATGGGAAACCAAGTGCTATCGAAAAGACAAAATTAATATTGCAAACACTAGAATTTGTTCTGATCATTTTTTTTTGGCAGAATCTTACGAGCGTGATCCGAAATCCGACTTATTAGGAATCCCACCAAAAAAAGAAATTAAAAAGTGATGCCGTGCCCACGTTACACCGCCTGTGTCGTACGTGAAACTAGTGATATTGACAGTGTTCGTGAAAAACACGCCAAAAGTAGAAGCATTAAGAGTAGTTTTGTCAAGGACAACAATCAGCTGTAAGTAAGGACAATTATTCAAAAGAGGAAGACAATCCATTCTTTATTTCTGTTGTCCTTTGTATGGTCATTAGAAAATGACGAACTTGAACGCAGGAATGAAAGTACAGATCTCGAGGAAGAAAATGAAGAACTGAACCAGAATATTAATACTTTGCGTAATCAGATAACAGATCTTGAGGCGAAATTACAGAAGTGTCAGGCAAAATACACACAAGAGCTGCAGTCGAAAGTAAATTTAAGGAGAAAACAACAGAAAAGCGTACAAGACTTGGTAAATGTTAGGGTGAATCAAATTTTAAGTAAAATATTTACTCCCGGACAAATTAAAATGCTTATTTCTGGTAGCCGGAAACAAAGGTGGACGAAGCAAGACACAATTCCTGCATTGACACAACGAAAGTAGGCCCTATGTAAAAAGCTGAATAATTATAGCGTGTACAAATGGGGCTTCCATTACCCAGCATTGGCACTCTTCGGCGTTGGGTTCAGAAATTACCCCTTTCTTCAGGTATTCTGACATGCGTTTTGGGAACAATGAAGAAGCAGGCAGAATATTTGAGTGAGATGCAAAAACTGTGCGGTATTTTATTCGACGAAATGAATGTCAACGGTCGTATTTATTATGGCCACGAAAAAGACTCTGTTGTAGGACCCCATAGAAATGTTCAGGTGACTATGGTTCGGGGACTGACAGGTGAATGGAAGCAGCCCGATTTTACGGCTTTAATAAATCAATGAGCAAAAATTTACTTTTAGATATAATATCGCGTGTTGAGAAAGCGGGTTATAAAGTAGTTGCTGTAGTATCAGATTTTTGTGGGGGGAATAGGAAACTGTGGAATCATTTAAATGTGAACTGTAATCAACCATATTTTGAAAATCCCACTTCGGCATGTGACAAAATTAGGGTATTTAAAATCCCCACCTTATAAAATTACTGAGAAATCATTCTTTGGAGAATGGATTCGAACTGCATCGCATTCTAGTAGAAAAGGGTATTACTGAAACCATTCTTAAAGTTGATTTTTCTGATCTAAGGCTTGCACCAAAATTAAATTGGAATCACATCTCAGTACAGCAGAATGACAGGTAAAGAGTTGCAACAGCAATGAAACTATTTTCTCGCCACACTGCCGCTCTTATTGAGTACATTGTGCCAAAAAAATGACATCGCCTCAAAGTTTTTCCACCTTGTCAACAATTTTATCGATGTTATGAATTCAGGTGTACCGTATAGTTCTACAAATAAACTTAAATGTGGTTTCGGCATACATTATGATGAGCAGTCAGAAGTTTTGATTGAGATGGAGAGGGCAATAGGAA
This sequence comes from Lepisma saccharinum, assembly GCA_022664845.1. NCBI lineage: Eukaryota > Metazoa > Arthropoda > Insecta > Zygentoma > Lepismatidae > Lepisma > Lepisma saccharinum. Next base: position 43,821 of record JAGDQP010004668.1, on the reverse strand, counting down.
CTATGAAGGTGGTAGGAAAAAGTAACCTACTACCTTTTCAGCTAGGGTTTTTGTTATATATCCGCAGCTTAAGGGGACTTTTCGTTGACTTAAGAGCAAAAGGACTGAATTACGTTCTGACGAGGAAATTAAATCAAGACGGGTTAGAAAACCTTTTCTCTCTCTCAACTTCCTGGTTTGGGCCATTTTTACAATAATCCCCTTCGAGCCGAAGTCAAACATAGATTACGTTTGCTGCTATTAGGTTGTCGCCTCCCCATCCCGTAAGTGCTCTAGTGGAACATGGAGATGACTCCGTGGTGTTAAGTCCTGTGTATGATCTCTTTCTTGAGCAACCTAAACCAACTGCAAGAGAAGAAAGAGAAAATCACAATGAAGAAACAAATGGCGTTGCCTTCGAAATTCAGCATGATAATCAACTGAAATGTTTACTTTATTTCGGAGAGAAGAAATTTAGCCTTTGCGGTATGTCGCGGGATATATCGCAAAGAAATGTAAAAACATCGACGCCGGCGAAATTGATGAACCTAATTCATTATGAAAACGATGGATTGAAACTTTGTCGCGTGATCGTCTTGTTTTTCCCTCTACAAAATGGATGGAAACTGTAACAAAATGCGAAAATATATTTCGAGATATTCATGGCAGAACTTTCGGTACTAAAACAAAAGTCACTAAAATGAGTTTATTTCAAACTTTAAAGAAGAGATTCCCCCAAGAGGATCGAAAAATGTTGAAGTTATTTTGTAGAGTGAGGACATTTTTCAGAATTCGATTTTTAAATCGAAGAACGCAAGAGGCGAAAAGAAGAAATGCAGCTAAACAGAAACAATGGCTCCAAAGCTGTTCTTCGAACAGTGGTACTCTCCAGCTGCTGTAGGTAAGTTTACAAATGTTTATTATGTAGTTAATATTTATTTTTACTTCGTTTTCATGTAGGTAATTGTGTATACTGTATAGAAACATGTACTTATGTTATCGACTTGAATGCAGAAGTATCAGCGAGCCATAAACACGCCTATTTCGCGCAGAGACAACAAACTAGCTATGCTCCTCTGTAACGTCATGCGACCTGCCATCACGGCGTGGACGAAGGTGGCTGAAAAAAGTACTGTCAACGAACATACCTTCCAAAGCAATCGAGAGACCTGGGTTTAACTTTGTGTTGGAATATGCGATTTTTAAAATTAAAGGGGACCAAGAAGGTTTATTATTGAATGGTCTGAACCAGCTGTTCGTATACGCGGTGATGTAGATTTAATAGGGGACGATATATCTATATATATATATATATATACACTACAAAGCAACACCGATGTATTAGTAGACGATATAGATACACTACAAAGCAACATCGATGTATCAGTAGAAGCATGCGATGAGATATGTAAACTGGTAAACACATATAAAACAAATGCTGATAACAAGCTGAAACATGGAATTAACGAAATAAAAACAAGAATTAGTACTGACGTCATAGGGAAAGTAAACAAATTTAAATGCTTGGGAGCACACGTAACAAGCAAAAACGAGGTCACGGAAGAAATAAAAAGTCGTTTTGTATCGGGGAACGCATGTTTTTATTCAGTCGAAAAACTTTTAACGTCGCAATTAATAGCAAGGAAATTTAAATTGAAAGTACACAGAACGGTTATTCTGCCGGTAATATTTTACGGTTGCGAAAGTTGGAGTACGACCCTAGCAGACAAACATAAATTACGTGTGTTGGAAAATAAGGTTTTGAGGAAGATATACGGGCCGAAATGGGACGAGATGACTTAAGAGTGGAGGAGACTACATAATGAAGAACTCCACGGACTGTACGATTCACTAGATGTTGTAAAAATAACGAAATCGCGACGACTAAGGTGGACAGGCCATGTAGCTCGGATGGGGGGAAAACGAAGATTATATGTTCTATCCTGGTTGGAAGGTCGGATGGAAGGAGACCATTGGGAAGACCTAGATGTCTTTGGGAGGACAATATTAGAAGATCTTCGAGAAGTAGGTGTTCGTGATGAAAACTGGCTTAATGTTGCCCAGGATAGAATCCATTAATGAACGTTTGTTACTACGGCGATGAACTTACGAGTTTCATAAGCCATAGAGTTAGTAAGTCAGTTAGAGCTAGATATTGAAATGCCCATTCACAGTTCTACTGTCAAAAGAAAAGTCGCAATCGAGAATAACGGTAACCAATATCAATGTTGCTGCTGTGTGGTTCAATTAGTTTGCAGACAAGGTCTCTAATATATTTGTGACATCTCAAGGCGTTGATGGGTTCTAACTCGAATTCTTTTGAAGAAACAGTGCTTATGATAGTCAGTCTTAGTTCCCTAAGTCTCCTATAGTGGGGATACACCGACCCAAATCTAGACTATAGAGCAAATCAATATTCAATGCTTCGGAGCTTTTCAGCTGCCAGAAGATTGGATATTGATTCTCCAAAGCTTCTACTGGATAACAATCAGTTGTAGATTAAAACATTATTTATTAAAGAGGCTTGTAATTACATAAGGTATCTCTTTGTCTCTGAGTACAAAAAAACCAACATGGCTTCTTACGTACGTACACAATACATTTAATAATAACAATATTATTTCTATAAGTAATAACACATTTATATTAACAAGTAACTATATAACATGATCAAAGTTAATTAGTGCCGATAATGAGTTATACAAATATAATCAATCATTTACCAATTCATTGATGCACACCTGAAATTCCAGCTCTCGAAGTGGTGACATCTAGCGGTGATATCCTGAATTATCAAAATTCGGTATACATTATAAAACATAACACGAAATAACTTTCAGCTCTTAAACGCATAAATAACTTTGAAATTAATTACATATAACTTAAATATCATTATTAAATACATAAACGATTGATTCTAATCTGAATGAAAGTAATTGATATCAATATTATATACCGATTGGTAGTGCTATAACAAGCTGCTAACAACAAACATATAGAACAGAACCAGAATCAGAGGCCCCTGGTACACTAATATAACTACAAAAACAATAAGGGGAAGAAACTCCTTCATCACAAGAGATAATTCAACAGGCTGCGGTGAACGGAAGGATTATGTAAAATGCATATAATTTGACCTAAAATTATTTTCGATTGAGATCCGGACCCTCAGAATCAACGCCTAAATACATCCCTGTTTGTTGAATTCGAATTCGATACTGCAATTATCTTTATAGAATACAATTTCCACGTGACCAAATAGTTCCCTTTACTCGTTACTTGCTTCAATCCGAAGAAACTTTCGTACGCTGGTCAAGGAATTTTCTCCATATCATCTTTACACAAAAATTCGGACTAACAACAGTTCACTTGTATTTGATGTACTGTACACGTCCAGTCTGCCACTTTTGAATTCGCAGCGGTATGGAGAAAAATCTAGCCAATCACGTATCGGAATTACAACCACATGGAACTAGTTTGGAAACTGAGTGTATCAAAACGATTTTGGATTATCTCCAATTCAAATGGTGATCCGAGGAAGTTTAACACACTTCTTACAATGTTTGACTTTGCAAAAAATAAAAATAAAGTCAGAAAGGAAACAAGAATGAAGGGAAATAGAATTGCGAGAATCAGTGGTTGACCTGTTTTCTACATCTTTGGCTATAGCAATATTGGGTTTGGAAGAAGCATGCCAACAATTCGCCACTCACCAGGCAAATTTTGTAACTCAATAAGTACGATATCTAAATATTCACAGGCTCTGTTCCACATTAAAGTAAACATGGATCTTGTACACGAATTCCTTTATATTTCCAGTTTTGGCAGATTCCTTATGTTAGTTGAGTTTATTTGCTGGTAGTTTGTACATTACGTTCATTAACGTTTGTTTAGCTTTGCTTACCCTAAACTGGATTTGTTTTTGCTGACATTTCTTAACTAGCAAAAATAAAAAAAGGCTGCCATTATTACATATTTCTTGAATGCAGTGGAGATAGTATTTTAAGTTGTACTAAAATAGAAAACGTGCTGGAGAAATTAATGCAGTTGCTCAGGGTTGCAGTTTTCCAAGTTTTCCAGCCGGTCCTCTAAGGTGTCCTTCATGAGGCGTCTGGGTGGTGGTGTTTGTTTGCTTCTCCCTCTTGGGTAGCTTCTGCCTTTTCGAAACAGGTTTCTCGTTTTTTTCGAGTCTTCTTGGTTCCTTGTAGAACCTCGTCAGGAATCTTGGCATGCTAGATCACTTTCTTTTTGACCTACGAACTGAAGTGGGTATTGCTGTCCTCCAAGGCATATTCCCACTTTTCTCCCAACTTCGGTCGGTTTATAGTGGTTGGAAACCTCGTTGATACTTAGTTTACCCCTCCGTAGTATAGTTGTAATATTCTCTTCGAAATTAGTCGGTGCTTTGCTGAACTCGACTAAATTCTAGTTAGGTCTCTGTTCCTTATACAGTATATGCTGTCGTGTATTCTATCCTTATCTCGGACTCGTAGTGCTGGGCAAGATTATGTTTGCATAGCAAATTGCGCAATTCCTAAAACATTCCTCCTGTTTACCTCTCAACTTATACGCGTAGTTTGGCCTTGAGGGAACCACCGTGTAACTGTTGGCTTCTCTGGAGTCTTCTGGGTGGGACCAACTCTGCTTCTGTGCTTTTGATTTCACTGTCTTGTTGTTGCGCAACCTGCATGTCCTGTATGTCGTTCCGGATGTCATTCATTTCAGATAGTTTCATGGAGAATACTTCGTCAGTTGTTTCCATCTTATACTTAAAAGTACTTTTATTAAACATAAGTTCCTAGGTAAGGTTGGATGCTTCTGCTAGCTAGCGTACTAAGAACTACACGTACGCAAAACTCACTTTGCAGCAATTGGGACCAGTAGAAGAAACTAAACCAGTAAAAGAACAGAGAGTCTACGACTGGTGTGAATGAAAGGCTCAGGTTCCATGTCTCACCTCACACCATGAAGTATTCAAAAACGGGTTGCAAGACCTTCAGAACAATTATGAGAGTATATTTGGTCGTTTCATGCGTGTATTTGGGGGATTAAAGAGATGAATATTTCTTTAAAAGGACTTTAGAGGCCACGCGAAAGTGGTGTCCGCCATATTGAAAAAATGCGTGAAAAAGAAAGCGAAAAATTGACATCCAACATTTTCTGATTCTGTACATCAAATATCTTAAGTCTGTGCAAGAAAATCATGCTTGGCAAGCAAATCGCACGGGATCCAAAATTTCGACAAATAACACCGTACTAAACTCCCTGGAGAATTTTGAAGCTGCTTCAATGGGAATATCCCTCCTCCCGCCCCTAGGTTCATGATTAGTACCATCAGATTGTAATTATTATACACGTATATCGATTGGGCCTGTATCAAAACCAAGTAAGGAAGTTAGTCTATCCATCATATGTTAAAGCCACAATTTTCCACTTAAATGGAAAAATAAAAATATAACCTCGTCATAATCCGAAGTATATGAAACTTTGATAAGTGACATAAGTATTTATATAGCTTTATATTTCATTAATTGGTCGCATCTTCACTATTAGGTTTTAAAGACTGCTTAAAAATATTGTCGGTGATAAAATGATCATATTATTTATATTGCTGATATATGCATTGATAATTTATATGAAGAAAATGTTAATATTAATAGCTGTCCAATGCATAAAAGGAAAATAGCGAAATAAGTTTACTAGGTAGAGAGATGCGCTCAAGCAAATACTAACAAAATCCTCCACTAGGCTACATAAAATAAATTTATTTGTACAATAATTTACAGGGAATCGCAAAAATCAAAATACTACTATCGCATTAGACCTCTCGTTCGAAATACAAGGGTTATATGGCAGATATGACATCTCGTTGAGCGGGGATCCTAAACCATTACCATGACGCATAATACAGATTAAAATGTTTACATTCACAGTTAATGTGGTCTAGTGACACAGACATCAGTAATTGTTTAGGTCAGATTTTTAAACAGAACGGAATCAGCAGTAAAACTTTGTGTAACAGCATATGAAATGCAACCTGCTGGTTTAAGATAAACAGAAAATAGATGTATTTATAGATTTGCACCTAATATACGAGAGCGCCTGTTAGTTCATTATCCTGACGCCCGCTGCATTGGTCGATTGATTGACTTGAGGCAGAAGAGTTCAGTTCACGGAATATCGGAAACGTGTCCCGGGTGGGACATGGGTGTTTGCGGAAGTTTAAACTTAATTGCTTTTATTTCATTGAGACAAGCCGAAGTAATTAGTACTTAAATGACATAAAAGGGAAATTCACGAAACGACCTTGTATCTGATTGAACATCTATCTACTATTTCCCTCATTCTCCTCATGGAACCAACGCTTGATGGGCAAACTATTTCTATGAATTGTGTAGTAGGCATTCTCAGAATACCGCGTTTAAGCATACATGCCAGTTCACTCAACCTTAAAGGTGGCGTGAAAAAGGCTAAAAAATTAAAGGTTTTGACGTGGATCCGAAGATAAATTTGGATACCAAACTATAGTTTAGTTTTGGGCATTTCTCGCCTCATGTGCAGCCCTGAATAAGTGCTATATTACTACAAAAGAGAACCATATTTTGGTGGTAAGAAAAATTATATAATTACATGATAGACTTAGTGAGAACATGAAGCAAGGTTTTAAAAACTTAAATAAGAATGCTCAAGTTGATTTGTGGGCGCAAGGTTGACTGATTTAAATTAAAGTTATTTAAATCAGATGATAGTTTTTATATCAGTGATTTAAATCAAGGAATAAAGGAATAAAGTACAGTAATTTTAATAAGTTTGTGTAAGCTTGAAAATCACCTTTCAGTCCTTATGTGATAATAGGCTCATATGATGTAAACTCAAACCAAAGTGATGGATCTAGAATAATTTTAACAACCTATTTGATTGAGTCACTTCATATTACACGCGAAATTTTAGAAGAGAACGTAGGAACCCCATTCACATTATACGTTTACAATTTGTTTTACAAATATGTTTTTTTTGTAATACATATGAAAAAGAATACACAAAAAACAAAAAAAAATCCATTTTTTTTTTTTTTACAAAACAAATATTGTTGTTCCGTAACATTACCTACTTTTTTGTTACGCAAAATGTATTTGTATCAAATTATTTAATTTCTTCACAAATTCCTCAAAAATAATTTATTCTTAATGGGAATATAAAGTTTACCTATGTGTGTGCTGAGGAATTAAAATGCACAGCTATATATCCACTTTTGATTTCAGTGTATTAAAAACAGCTCTCATTGAATTGAAATTTATCTAAGGCCTTTAGGCAAATTTTGATCAGATCGAATGGCTGATGATTTGATTATAAGTGGAATGAAGAAAGTGGGAGAAAATGAGAGAACCCTGAGAAAACACATGCACACCGTTTTCGTTCACTACAAAGTCCATGGAACAGGCTGGGATCGAATCGGGGACCCGACGTACCGGAGGTGAACGCTCTACCACTGAGCTACCGCGATTTCAAAATTGTTCTCATACTTTATGGAATTTATTGTCATAAGATGTTCCCAAACTGATAGTTCAATTTTGAGAGCTGAAAACTCTAACTGAAATGAACTAAAATAAATCTTAGAAAACTTAAATCGTGTAATATTTCGTTTGGGAGATGTAGCGTAGAAAAAAAGAAGCAATTGCGTTTATAAAATTTGCAGTTAGGAAGGAAGGAAGGAAGGCAGAGACGTCATTTTAGAAGGAAAGCTGACACGTAGAAACATTGTAAATTGTTTGTTTTTCGAACTTAATTACGGTGTATACACCTCTGAAACCACTTTAATCATCTTGTGTAGACGGAAGTGAAGTAGAAGTTTCCTACATGTTGACTTTCTTTTGTAAAATATACCATTAATAAGTAAAGCCATATCTTCTTTCCTTTTCTAAACTATTACAATTGAAGCGGTTAGAGGATGAAGGTGATATGTGACAAATTGTACATTTCGAGAAAATTGAGGTTAAAGCTTTTATGAGTGCATTTTTATTTGATCAATATACATATAATGATATAATATATATATATATATATATATATTATATCAATATACGTATCATACATTGGATCTATATACATACACCAGAACTATTTTTTTTTCGAAAAATGTAACATGACACCTTTATCCTCTAACCGCTTCAATCTGCTGTAAGGAACACCACATATTCGTGAATTTTACTTTAGTTTTTACTGGTTAAGTTGTTTGAAAAGGAAAAGCTAACTTAGTAGCTGTATCAGTGCCGCAAATTGTTTAAATTGAAATTTTTGATTTAAAAAAATTTAAATACGAAATCAACAAAAATTATTTTTTTTATTATGATTTTTTCTACCCTGTTTGTGGAGTTACATTTGAATTTGAATATTTAAAGCTTTTAGGAAATGTATTTTGGTTCTGGCCTAATGTATAATGATGGGAGAATCGGTGGAATGAAGAAAATAGAAGAAAACGGGAGAACCCCGACTCCACGAGAGCCTTTATCCTCTACAAAGCCCTCATGGCACGAGCCGGAGACCCCACGCACCAGAAGTCCCGCGTTTGAAAATTTACTTCATTAGAGACTCAAGAAAAGGATTAGTTCGATTTCAAGCATAAATGTACTTAGCACAGGCATGTGAAGGTTTGATCATTTAAAAGAGAAGTAGCAAACTGACTGAAACGGTGTATTGCTTTGAAAGGTAGAAAATCAGTATTAAGGAGAACAATATGACATAATAATCGCATTGAGTTTTGGGGAAAGGGCAATCCAGCAGGATGCTCGACATGAGTAAATGACATTAAGAAAAATCGATAAAGTATGGATATTCAGGATAACTGTTACAAGTTGGGAATATAAAAATGTGTTTACATAGAAATGGTTTGGTAGAACTTCACTTACTGTTTCAGCCACGAGCCGCCACTGTTTTTCAATATTGTAATTTGGGAGATTCCTGAAGAAGTAAACTTATGTACGGGAACTTCATTTTTGAGTGTTTTAAAAGATTTTATTGCTTTTAACCTATTTAATAATTCAATCACGAAATTGTATCAAAATAACCTTTCGGAGAGGGCATTTGCGCACCTCCGAAGGTGCTTTTTTTCTTTCCGGGGGCATGAGACTATTTAAACATGTTATTACATACTATTGTTAGGAAGTTTTGCGGTGTCGTATATTTGGTGCACTGGGGGTAACATCGTGGTCCAGTCACCCCTGAAAGAAACACTATCCATTTATGATTGGCCTTCCGGGTCGCTGGGTTGACTGGATCCGAAGCATAGGTCCAGTGATCCAGTCCAAAACTTGACCCGGTGACCCGTTTCAGTTCTGCTATTATTTCTTCTATGATCTTTCATCTCACTTAACTTCACCTTCTAATAATATTCTTCTGTTTGCAAATGATTGCAAGATCTTTAGGAAAGTAACAACCGATAATGACATCCTCCTTTTTCAACAGGATATATCTAAAATAGTTGATTGGTCTAATACCCGGAATATAACCCTAAATTCTTTAAAGTCCTCTACTCTGACAATCTCGTTGAACAAGAACAAAGTTTTGTCCACATACTTTATCGACAATGTGCCATTAAATAAACAAATTTTCTAAAAGATCTGGGTGTAATTTTTGATGAGAAACTAACACTTGCTGAGCATATCAGAGCCACAACTAGCAGTGCCATGAAACTACTTGGTTTTCTATACAGACTCACTGAAATTCAAAACTCTCATTGTTCATGGCACTGCTATACAGACTTCTCTCATTGTTTTTCAAAGCGTTCATTTCACCTAAATTGGAATACTGCTCCCCCATTTGGAATATGGCTTCTTCTACTCACTTGACACGCCTCGATTCTGTCTTAAGCTTCTACATCGCCATCGTTAAATAGAATCGCGCCTACGAGATCTCTAAGTAACACAACTTAAATAGTCGAACACTCTCTTCAAGGCGAAATCGGGCAGATTAAAAATATCTAATGGTAGGGTTTGGCCTGAACTGCTGCTTTCTGAGCTCAACTTTCGCATCCCTACCCGTTCCACGCGCAATAGCAGCATACTCATATACCCAGCACCAAGATTAGAAATAGTCAAACGCACTATGTTCGTCAGAATGGTATCTGAATATAATCGCCTACCACCACAGATATACATTTTCAGTGCAGAACAACCCTTAGTAAACAGATAGCAAGAAACATGTAAATACCCTTGAGTTAAGTTTTTATTACTACTTTTTGTTTTTGTAAATAACGTTAATTTTATGATTGTTGGATATCAATATGTTACCAATGTTTTAATGTTAATGTTTCAACGTAAAATGGCAGAACTGCTGTATCTGAAATCTTGTGTGAATAAAAAAATAAAACATTTCCGAATTTGTCATGGTCAGATTTGTTCTATTGTTGGTCAGCACACAGGAAGATTTTGAAAAAAAAAAAAAAAAAAAAAAACTCTCTCACAGTCTGCATTTGACACCGGAATCGAAATTTTGCTGCCATTTACGGAGGATTCAGCACACTAAGATTCTTCGTGCTACGGGAGTCCGATGACATGTTTTTGAATACGAATTATCATATTTTTAAGGCATTATTTTCGTGAATAAATCAATAAAATGGTATAATTTCTTGAGTAGAGCTCAGAATTTGTGGATAGAAGCAAAAGTATCCAAACTTCACGAGTATCTCGTGAGTTTAAAATGCATATTTCCCCCAAATATTAACAACCGTCTTCCTACTGTGTGATTTCTTGAGTGTTAAAAATTTTTGCGAATTCGCGAGTAGTGAAATTCTACTGTTTCTACTTACTAGTTATAATAGTGCTGCAACAAGATCGTACTAGGTGCGTGCTATATATGTGTGTGTAATATTGGAGAGCAGAACAGTTCTTCCCAGACCTTATTTACAGTAATAGTCGTTCAAGAAAATAGTAACAGACCTCTTAATTCAGATACAGTTTGTTACTATTACTCAGTGGCTACTACTGATAAGGACGCAGTTTTGCATAGCAACTTCATTATTGTTAATGTTTATACAAAATAGTAAAAGAAACACTTCGATTATTCTTAAGTATGAAATAAGTAATATAATTTTGTATCTATTGTTCAAGTAAGCCAAAATTATTAGAAGAGAAAAATTATTTCAAAAGATTTCTCTTGGTTGCGTTTCTCTTCCAAGAAACCACCTTGATATGCGTTTAACATTACTTCTCCCTCTTGTAGATCTTCCCTCAACTCTTCCCCTAATCAGATACATAAAAGGCTTTGTTGTGACGTTTTCCGTTATAACAACTACCGGTCGTTTTTCCTCCTAGGCGGAGAGGTAAAATGCTACTTTTCCGTCAAGCAGTGAGCACATTAGTCGCTGGCTCAGACGTCAAAGGCAGACAGACAAAGGGACACTAAATTTAGACAGATGTTAGGATCCTATTCTCTAATTTCTCTCTTCCTCTGTTATAACATAGACCTATGAGGTCTATGGTTATAGTCTGTCATTTTGCTCAACACAAGTAATAAAAAGAAGTAACACTTGTCAATCAAGTAGATGGTAGATTTCTTTCTTATATCGACATAACAAACTTAACTGGTAATACTTCTCTTGAGGTGGTATTTTCAATATTTTGGCTTCAGATTGGTGGGAAGTGAAGAAACAGAGACTATACTGCTAATAGACAGAGTATCTACCTCTATCTTCCGTTTTGCCCGCCTACGAACAAGAAGGGAAAGTCGCTGCATTGGATGATTAGCCAAACGTCATACACACTGTTGTCACATGTTATTTCTTCACTTGGCTGCCTTGTGGTCACACGTTGTTGTCTTCGCTGCAGAACACCATCAAGGAAATATTTATTTTTCCCTCCGCTTGTTAGCAAGCGGAGTTGGCACCGTCAAGGAAAGTTGGCAACACCGTCAGCACCTGTCCACTCTCTGCCACAGCTAAACCTTACTTCCTTTCCTCTTCCGTTTCTACCCGGATCTATTCTTTAATAAAAAAAACTATAGGCTTGCACAGTGGGGAGAGCGGACAAGGTGTTCCGACGTTGTCAATTTCTCTCTCTCTCTCTCTCTCTCTCTCTCTCCCTTCTGTGTGTTAGAACAAGGCAGCTCAAGAAGTATATGAAATTTGAATTTAATTTTAAGGCCTTTAGGCAACTTTGGCTCAGGCCGGATGGATGATGATGGGATGAATTGGTGGAATGAAGAAAATGTGAGGAAACGGGAAAACCCCGAGAAAACCCACGCACACGGTGTTTGTCTAACACAAAGCCCATATGACATGAGCACGAATCGATCCGACGACTTCTAGCACCATAGGTTAGCGCTCTACCATTTTAATTTTTTTAAATGTGTTTGGCCCTACGCGGGCAGTTTGACGTGTATTACTTGTTTGACTTGTATTTTGTTGAACACACACAAACATCCACACAAACATCCATGCCCGAGGTGGAATTCGAACCAATAATCCTTGAGTCGACAGACTACCGCACTAAACTTCTCGACCGCCTGGATCAGCTACCTAATTGAGCCACCGCGGCTCCTAGAAGTACAGGGTAAATCAAAGAAACGGGAAATTTTGAAAGTTGTGTTGGCATCAGTGGGCGTTTGGTAACACTGAGTAAATTACGCCAGCCTGTCAACGACACCCTGCCATTTAGTTATCATGAATGCTTGGAGTGGTGCGCAACGTGCTTTCGCGATCATAGTGTTTTACAAGAACAATGACAGTGTGGAGGGGGCACGTAGAGCATTCCGCCGTCATTTTAATTTAGGACGCCATGATCGTGTTCCATCAGCACATGCAATTAGAACATGGATACGTAATTTCGAGCAAACTGGTTCGGCAATGAAAAAGAAACCTCCAGGCCGTGTGCGAACCGTTCGTACACCAGACAATATCCAAGCTGTTCGAGATGCTGTCATCCACGTCGATCAATCCGTCATCACTCAGCATCTTTACAGTTGCATAGTTCAAGTGTTCGAAGAATATTAGTACAAGCCTTGCATTTCGCCCCCATTTCCACCTCAGTGGATTTGTTAACAAACAAAATTTTAGATATTGGGCACCAGACAATCCTATGGAGCTACACCAGCGTCCATTGCTCAGCAACAAAGTTACTGTGTGGTGTGCTATGTCATCGTACGGCGTGATGGGCCCTTAGTTTTTTGAGGACGAGAATGGCCATGCGATTACAGTCACATCGATTCGCTACGTCGCCATGCTTGAAACCTTTGTTGTGCAACAACTACAGAGATTTCCACACATTATTGACACAGCCTGGTTTCAACAAGATGGATCAACGTCCCACACAGCACGAACATCGATGGATGCTGTACGCTAATTGTTTGGGGAACGTGTAATTTCGAAAAATGGTGACATTCAATGGCCTCCCAGATACCCTGATTTGTAAGCTTGTGATTTCTTGTTGTGGGGTCATCTTAAAAGAAAAGTGTTCCTTAGTCGACCTGCTACAATGGAAGATTTGAAAGCCAAAATCCGAGCAGCAATTGCCGAAATTCCAGTTGAGATGTTACGTCAAACCATGAACAATGTAACGAAGAGACTGCAGGAATGTTTGCGCAGAGAAGGAGCTCACCTGCAAGATTTCATCTTCAAAAACTAAATGTATTCTAAAATGGCATTGTTTTTACTATTAAATGCGATAAATAATTTATTTTTCATGAAATTATTTAATTTTCAAAATTTCCCGTTTTTTTAATCACCCTGTATATGAACCTTTCAAACAAAAGATTAAAGCTTGAAACATACTACAAGGCCATACATCCTGAGCCGTCCGAACCCGGCCTAGGATGGCTGTTTCTTGACTAACACCAAGGATTAGAGAGAGTTCTCTAATCCTTGCTAACAGGTTTATCAGCCGTCCGAGGCCGGGAGCGGAAGTCCATTGTAATCTACGTAAACAAAACTATTTTTTTAAAAAGAAAATACACATATCGAGGACTGGCGGCTATGAATAATTGAGGAGTTTGATGGACTAAGGGTGTAAGTCTGAAATAAGCGTTTTGAGAAAAATGATGTTGAAAATTAAGTAGTTTTTTTTTTTTTTACATAAAACAAACAGAAAATGTGAACTTTTCTCCACGTTTTTGTTAAATAACATCTTAAAGAAGAGAAATATACGTTTAGCACGTTTAAATTTTTTTAGAAATATTTGTCTAAATGCAAGTGGTGGTTTACGCCCTTTTCCGTCTAACCACTAGCATGAAAAAATTTCTTTACATTAAAAGTCTTCTTTCTTTTGTAAATAATAAATACTTTACTAAAATGTGCTTTTGAATTGATTTTTAGAAGCTTAAACTAAATATTACGAGAAAAAATAACAAGAATCTACTACTTCTTGGTACTGTTTCTTTTAGTCACTCTCAATGTCATGTGAAAAGTCATCACCTTCAGCACTTTCTTCTTGATTTTGGGGACATACTGGGACAAATTTGCTCATAGTAAGGCAAACAGCTATGCTATTGCTTTTGGAGTAAAAATACAGTTTTTGAAGGGAAACAAACTGTATACTGTTGTACTAAGGGAATACTGTTGTATTAATTAGCAACTGATAAACGATTATATGTTTACATGCTACTCTGTTTTGGCTTACATCGCACCTGATTCAAACAGCTGTCCTGACCTCTAGAATCTAGATATTGAATTGTAATTTTTACAGAGGGTTAATCAAGCATGATAGAATATATTTACGCATTTGATGGGAAATGGGAATAACTTCCTTTACGCCTTTATTTCATCAAACTCCTCAATTCAGGTTTGATGTTATGTCTAATATATTTCTTTTGTGCAACGAAATTAGATTACGTAATTAATTAAATAATTTATTCTATCCATTCATCCATCCATATACTATATAGCCTCATGGTCACTGACTGATTCACTCACTGACTCATCCCTAATATAAATTCACAGGCCAAACTATGCATACTAGAGCTAGAAACACCAAATTTGGTATGAAGGTGTAGAACCATGGGTAGCTAAAGGAAAAAATCCAACATTTTGATAAAGTTGCCATCTTGGATCCAAAATGGCCGCCAAACCTATTGTTGTATAGAATACACAGCCTAAACAGCTGGGGCTAGCGTGATGAAATTTGGTACGAAGGTGCAGCATCACTACTAGATTACGAACATATTTTAAAAAAGTTGTTTTTTTTATCTCTTTTCTACTGTTTCTTCTTTTTATATTTTTATTAGTTATCCTGCTCTACCCTCGGAGAACTTATGTATTATGCCGTACATACAACGTAACTCATAGCTCATTAATGTCTCAGGTATGACTTGTCCCGAGAAGAAGTATAGTTAAAGAAGAAAAGAAAGATAAAACATATATAATAATGATACACATTGTTAGCATCTATCAACGTAGGTTATTCGACGACAATAGAAATATTGAAGAATTGTCTTCTTTTATTAGATATTCCTCATATCTTCTAACTAGTAAGTAGCGAGATTTGACAGGTCAGGATAAATATAGATTAAACTATTAGTTCTTTTTCTAACCGCAATTCAACGTCTATCTGTTAGGTTCTGTTTTTATTATCATTAAAGCGACAAAATTGGCACTCCGATTAAAAATAGATATTTCTGTATTACAACAAAATTCAAAGAAGTAGACAGATTCTTTAAGGTTATTATTCTTGCTTGGACAACGGTGTTACGGATTAGTTATATTGGCTCTCTTACTTCAAAATGGTTAACCTTGTCTTCCGGTAACCTAATATAAGAATTATAGTTGGCTGTGTCCTTCAGGAAACGAACTAGCCCGTGATTTGCCCCTTACTTGAACTCCCAAATTAATTATGGTGATTCAAAAAGGGACCTACGAGGAGTCTAATACACTTTTCGAACATTGTTCTCTCGTGCCTAAGTATACTAGTTACTGAACTACAATTCTTCGACATGCCTCTATAAAACATCTATCATTCAGAAGTTATTTTTTTGGTTTTTTATGATTGACATCATTCGCCATCAGTTAACTTTTATATATATATATATATATATATATATATATATATATATATATATATAGAGAGAGAGAGAGAGAGAGAGAGAGAGAGAGAGTGTGTGTCATTTCAATTTTCGGGTATTAAGTTGAAGCTATTTTAGCCCAAGAACAAAATCAATAAAATCTAGTTACTACGTGTGATTTTCATTTTATACAGCTTAATTTGTCTAACGTTCCTTCAGTTCCTACTGTACTTAAATTAAGTAATTACCGAAATTCTTGACGACTAGTCTCCATACTCCTGACTCCTGTAGCTGATAGGTTAGCTGATACTAACTCATTGATTGTCACTGATTCACTCATTGACTCACTGATCATCAAAATTCCCAGGCCAAACGTCTGGAGCAAGACACACCAAATTTGGTATGAAGGTGTATGATCACAGAGTAGGTACAGGAAAAAATCCGATATTTTGAAAAAGTCGCCATCTTGGATCCAAAATGGCCGCCAAGCTCATTGTTGTATAGAATACACAGCCTAAACCGCTGGGGCTAACAAAGTGAAATTTGGTATGACGGCACAACATCACAAGTAGGTTACGAAAGTATTACAAATTGTTGAAGAAGTCGCCATCTTGGAGCCAAAATGGCAGATTCCAAAATTCCATTTTCCACACCGTTTGAGCTAGAAATACGAAATTTGGCATAAACGCTTATTATCACGAGTAGTTGGGGAAAATATTACATTTTGAAAAAGTCGCCATCTAAGATTCAAAATGGCCGCCCAAACATATTATCCACATTGTTAGAGGTAGAGAAATGAAATTTGATAGGAAGGTGTACCATCACGAGTAGGTCACGACAATATAAGAAAACGTTAAAAATGTCTCCATCTTTAATCCAAAATGGCCACCCAAAAAACTATTTTTTAAACCACTGAAGCTAGAAACACAAAATTTGGTATGAAGGTGTCCCATCATGAGTGGGTTACAATAAAAGTGGCGAACCTCCCCTATGGGGGCGCAGCCCTCGGGATGCAGATCGACACTATGACTGAGGAGTCACCCAGACATTCTGGTTACGATAACGGGGGCGCAGCCTACACGGAGGTCTGGGGACATCGCTCCCATCGAAGCAAAGCGAGTCTTTTTATTGTGTGTTATTGTGAGCCTTCCATTGGATGAAGACGTTATAATGGACGGGGCTACAATTTAACGTGGACTCGGATCCATTCGTGTCACCGAGAACCGAACCTCGGAACCCTTGATTACAAGACCGGGAGCGTTACCACACACACACACGAAATAGGTTGTGCTCTGTTGATTGTAACTACCGGTGTTGAACAGAAGTAACCTAACTAGACCGGAAGTTGAATATTGAAACTAGAACATGGTATTTGAAAAAAAGATTGTGATTCTATCTCTGAAACATTTTTACATGAAACGCCTCCATCGGCTGTGAAAATTATTTTGAAAGAATGACCGAAAGATGAACCGTGGAGTAAATCCAG
The DNA here is from genome assembly GCA_022664845.1 of Lepisma saccharinum. NCBI lineage: Eukaryota > Metazoa > Arthropoda > Insecta > Zygentoma > Lepismatidae > Lepisma > Lepisma saccharinum. The sequence continues at coordinate 26,372 of JAGDQP010004668.1, read as the reverse complement.
GAGCATCGGCTTAGCTAGCCGATGCACCTTCGCGAGTAGAGAGCTATTGTTTTCAAGAACAGGTGCATCTTTTACCCAGCTTCCTTGGTCATACTCTGTGGACTCTTGAAGAAGTTTGTAGTGTGTTGTTTGAGAACTATGGAGGAGAAGATCATCTTACTCGTAAACAATCACCGATGTTTGTATGATCCCGGTGATAGATTTTACAGCGATCAAGTTATACGTGAAAACATATGAAAAGATATTGGCAAGGATCTGAATCTATCAGGTAAGTTTTTTGTTATATTGTATTTTACTCAGTATAATAATTGAGAGCAAACATAGGTGGAATCGTCAATATTCCAGCCCTGTATAGGAGAAAGTTGGAAAAGAAAGAAAGAAAACTTCATTCCATTTAAAACTCAGTTTATATCAAAGATAAGTCAGAAACGAAAATTTAGTTAAATAAAATCATAATCATCGTGAATTTGTTCTTCAGGCAACCCATTGTTATTATTTGCCTATCTCTTTATTGATTTGATTGAATTGTTATTAATGTCCCAAATGAGCTAATGAGTCTCGAAGGGCAGGGGACCAGCAGCTTTTGGTAAAATTTGCTCCGAACCACGACTGGACTTGAACCTGTGACAAGAGACAAAGAAAGCGAGAGTGGTAATCTCTCGGGCTGCCGGGAGGATCTTCTATTTGGTTTATACATAATTGTTCATGCATTGTAATAACTGTTAACCTTGCCCGCTAGAATACGCTTCACAATTGAATTCAACCTGATATCTCTTGCAACAATACGAGAACCAAACAATTTATTTGTGCAATGAAGTTATTTCATTCATTTATTTGTTCTTTCGTTATTAATCAAGTTTTCCCCTGTGATTGAATTATATATACTTCAACGTTAGGATGCCATCGTGAGAAATGACAGTATAAACTGGACGTAATATAATGACGAAAGGCGTATATGCACCTAAATGAAAATTCCCCACTTCGTGTGGGATGGAATCAACATTGCGCTGTGAGCAGGCATACGATTTTCCTCTCACAGGAACATTCCCCGACAATAAACTTTGCTCAAGTATAATCTATGGATACAATATAGAATTGGACCTTCAGACATCTAGCATTCAGTCTGTAAGCGGGACTTGAATGAAACCCGAACTCTCAGAGCCATCACAGAACGTTTCCCTGTTTGGCTCCTTATTTATGCGGCGAAGCACTACCTCGGGTGGGTTATACGTGCTTATTTTACATCTTTTCAGGTAAGACGAATTGTCTATCTAATATAAGAACACGTTCCCTGGGTTGGGATTCTTTTGCCTGCAGTTCTCAGTTATAAATATATTTGAAAGTATGATTTCAAGAAAATGTTGGTACTGGGTTCGATTCCAAAAACTTGAAGAACCACGAGTTGGGGACAGTAATTTATGTTTGGCTTGGCCTGCTTTTTGCTACAGACTTTGTGCACTGTTGTGCTGCAGTTATAATTATTAAAACTATGTTGCTCTTGTTGTATCTGTATAGCCTACACAGTGTGCATTTTGGTAATTAGTACAAGGTGTTGGGGTAGGTTTCAGCTCTCATACTTTTCTTTGCTATTGAGCATTTGAATATTCTTTATTTTCCTGCTTCAGCTGGCCTCCAATTTGCGCAACAACGGCCGTATTAAGTTTCGGGTTCTACAAGAGGCCCTCCGCCACACATATAATCTCTCTCTTCACAGCGTGACCGTTATTTCTAATAGCGACTTCTACGGCTACAAATAGCTAGCAGGTTAAACTACACAAGCCTATAGCAGCGGCAGCGGGTGATCATCACACAAAAGAAAACAAACTAATTAAGGCAATTAATATATATATATATATATATATATTACTAGCGAAGATATGGGGCAAGCAAAGCAAGCAGTGCTTGCCTATGGAATTTTAGGAAAACTTTTTATAACGACCAGTTTTCTTGTAAGGAAACGCACGCTTTCTTTTGTTGCTTTCAATGCTATGAAAGCTTTCGCTAAATTTAGTATGCACGAATTTTGTAGCTAAACTGAGCGGTTCCCAAAGCCAACACCTTCATTCCCAGCATTTTCCGTTCCTTCAGCCCCATGTCTAAAATTTTATGGCCGAGGTAGGGAAGGAAGGAGATGTTCACGGCGTATAAAGGACACAAAAAACTGTGGATGGGATAGCTTCTGACCAATATGTCTTTCCTGTCAACTGATCTTTGTTCCTGAACTTCAAGGTTGCCAGTCCTAACTAACTAACTACCTAACTCTCTGGCTTATGGAAGTCTCAAGCTCACCGCCGCAGTAACAAACGTTCGCGATTGGATTCTATCCTGAGCAACATCAAGCCAGTTTTTATCACGAACGCCTACTTCTCGAAGATCTCTTCCAATATTGTCCTTCCAACGACGTCTCGGTTTTCCCAAAGGTCTCTTTACATCCGGCCTTCCAATCAGGATAAAATATAATCTTCGTTTTTCCCCCATCCCAGCTACATGGCCTGCCCACCTTAGTCGTCGCGATTTCGTTATTTTTACAACATCTGGTGAATCGTACAGTCCGTGGAGTTCTTGATTATGGAGTCTCCTCCACTCTTCAGTCATCTCGTCCCGTTTCAACCGTATATCTCTCTCAAAACATTATTTTCAAACACATGTAATTTATGTTAATCTGCTCGGGTCGTATTCGAGCTTTCGCAACCGTAAAATATTACCGGCAAAATAACCCTTCTGTATATTTTCAATTCCAATTAACTTGATATTAATCGCGATGTTAAACGTTTTTGGACTGAATTGAAACATGTGTTACCCGATACTAAACGATACTGTTTACCTTTTCATCATGTATTTTGTTTTATCTATGTTTACCTGTAGACCAATCGCACGCTTCTACTAAGACATTGGTGTTGCTTTGTAGTGCATCTATATCGTCCCCTATTAAATCTACATCATTCCCGTATACGAACAGTTGATTCAAACTATTAAATGAAAGTCCCTTTTTGTGACCTCTAATTTTTTTAGGTAGATTTCGAAGAAAAATATACCTATTGAGATCGATACGATATGAA
>JAGDQP010004668.1:0-23213 GCA_022664845.1 Lepisma saccharinum | reverse complement strand
TACAGATGCTTATCAGAATAATGGAAACACCTGAACGAAAGTGCAACTTACCAGATTAATATGGTGTCGGGCCACCTTTCGCCTTCAGAACAGCCTTGATGCGACGTGGGATGGAGGCATAGAGGTCGTGAATGGTAGCAAGTGGAATATTACACCATTCCTCGTGCAGGGCATCGGCCAGTTCTGTGAGAGAGGATGGAGGTGGAAATCGTCGCCGGAGTCGTGTTTCCAAGATGGACCACAGATGTTCAATTATGTTGAGATCTGGGGATTGGGCTGGCCAGGGGAGGTGTTGAACTTCATCCCGATGTTCCTCAAACCACGCTGCAACAACTCCAGCTGTGTGAATGGGTGCATTATCATCCTGGAATATGGCGTCATTGTCCGGGAACAACATCCGGACTATAGGATGCAAGTGGTCTCCTAAAATTGCGACATAATCGTTGGCAGTGATGCGTTCGCGAAGTGTGACCACAGGACCCAATAAAAACCATGATATTTCGGCCCACAGCATCACCGTGCCGCCGCCATGTTTCACAGTTGGGCGGAGACACTGCAGATCATACGCTTCTTTGGGCGTTCTCCACACATAAACACGGCCCGTGGTTTGGAATAGGGTGAATGGTGACTCATCCGACCATACCACACGTTTCCAGTCGTCAACGGTCCAAGTTGCATGGTCGCGGCACCATTTGCGGCGTGCTAAAGCGTTCTGGTCCCTGATGAGAGGTTTGGCCCGTACAACACGACCCCGTAAGTTCATGTCATGTAATTCGCGGCGGACTGTGATTGTCGAAACAGGTTGGGGGAGGTGCTGATTGAGTTCCTTCGTCACTTGCGCCGCAGTGGCACGACGGTTCCGCGTGACAATGCGCTTTAATACCCGGTGTGCCCTGTCACTGATGCTTTTCTTCCGCCCACTGTTCCGCTTCCCCGATGTGGTTTTCCCGTGTGTTGCGTAGGCCGTCATCATCTTCGACACTGTCCCTGGTGACACACCTAACACACTAGCCACTGCCGTCACACTCACTCCACATAACCGCGCACCAACAATTTGCCCTCTTTGAAACTCTGAGAGGTTTCCCATTTTACACTACCTCCTTCTGCTGCAGCCACTGCACACTTCTGTTCCACGACGCCTGACGTAGTATGGAGACCGACCTAACACACCACCACCAGCAGTCCGGCGCTGCGGTCGCCACGACACCACTGCCAACCCATACATCTGACGTGTTGCCAACTACAGGTGTTTCCATTATTCTGATAAGCATCTGTATATATATATATATATATATATATATATTAACACGCTAGCGGCCTTAATTTTGAAGATATTTGAACTAAATGTTTATATGTTGTTTCTAGGCTTAATAGCTCGGTTAAGTTCGTTAATGAGCAAAATCAATCGCCATCTTGGATCCAAAATGGCCGCCGAACCCATTGTTGTATAGAATACACAGCCTAAACCGCTCGGGCTATTGAAATCAAATTTGGCATAAAGGTACAACATCACTTTCTGATTACGAAAATGTTACCTAATGAGTTCAAAGACGCCATCTTGGATCCGAAATGGCGGAAGTAAGGAATCTATTTTCCATATCGTTTGAGATAGAGATACGAAATTTGACATAAAGGTGTATTGCCACTAGTAGTTCAAGAAAATATTACGAAATGTTGAAAACGTCGCCATCTTGGATTCAAAATGGCCGCTGAACCCATTGTTGTATAGAATACACAGCCTAAACGGCTGCAGCTAGAGATATCAAATTTGGAAACACTACACATTATCATTTGTATGTTACTAAAATATTACATGATGTATCAAAAGACGCCATCTTGGATCCAAAATGGCGGACCTATAAAAACATTTTCCACACCGTTTGAGCTAGAGATACGAAATTTGGCATAAAGGTGCATTATGACGAGTAGCTTAGGGAAATATTACATTTGGGAAAAGTCTCCATCTTGGATCCAAAATGACCGCCCAAAATCCCATTTTGCACACCGTTTGAGCTGGATAAATGAAATTTTACTTGAAGTTGTACCATCACAAGTAGGCCACGACAATATAAGAAAACTTTAAAAAAGTCGTCAACTTGGATCCAAAATGGCCGCCCCCAAAACCCAATTTCTAAATCATTGAAGGTAGAGAAACGAAATTTTCTTTGAAGGTGTATGACCAAGAGTAGATTACAATAGATGGGGCAAACCTTCCTTTTGGGGACGCAGCCCCCTTGGGAGGGTGCAGATGGATACCATGGTTGTGTAGTGCTACAGTGAGATTTTGGTTAAGATAAAGGAGGCGCATCCTCTCAAAAGCACTGAAGTTGGGGGCGAACCCCCTAACGGGGTTTGGGGGCAGCGCTCCAAGCGAAACAAAGCGAGTAGACATATATGTATGTCTTGTGAGGTATCGTTGAACAGCTCTTGATGAATAATCTACAAAACAATAAATAGTTTCTCGATAACTCTCATATAAGGCGAGATTTGAATTTTTGAAAAAAAACTTCGAGATCTACCTCAGCCTGTAGGCCTACCGAAAGGGATTTTTTTAAATCGAATATTCTAACGCAAAGTTAAACAGTAGTGGTGATAAGGAATCGCCTTGTTTCAATCCGTTGCTAGCCTTGTAACTACCTGACAAATTATTACCTATCCGTACTCTGCTTGTGGGGTCGCTGAGACATCTTCACTAGTTGAACCAGTTTTTTCGGAATTCCAAATCGTATTAAAATACTGTATAGCTTTTCCCTTTGGATAGAATCGTATGCTTTCTTAAAATAAATTAATATCTGGTGAACCGTCCCATTGTATTCAAATTTCTTCTCCAAAATTTGTATCAAGGCGAAAATCTGGTCCACCGTGGATCCATTTCTTCTAAATCGACACTGATGATCACCAGTTATTTCATCTACGTATACACCTAGTCGTGTTAACAGAATATTACTTAATACTTTGTAACAGGTTGGAATTAACGAGATTCCACGGTAATTATTGCAGTCCGATTTTTCGATTTTTTTTGTAAATCGGAACTATTATTGAGGTTTTCCATTCCTTTGGAAGCTCCTTCTTTCTCCATATAGCACTTATCAATTTTTGCAGTTCCTTGATTAGTGCCTTCCTCCCACTTTCATTAATCCACTGGAATATTCTCTATTCCTGATGATTTAAAAATTTTCAATTTCTTTACCGACATTTCGATCTCGATCTCGCTAGGTCCGGGAATCCACGGTTCTGCGGTATGGATGTCAAATTCTACTGTTTGTACCCCGTTGTGTACATAAGAAGTTTGTCGAAATAACTTTTCCACACATCGACAATTTTAGTCGGATCCGGCTTAAGATCTTCACGTTCATTTCTAATCGTTCCTACCCTTGGCTGGTAACCTTTTCTTATCGAGTATACCCCTTTGTATAGATCTCGTATGTTATTTGTCTTGCCGTTTTCTTCTATCTCCTGAATCTTCTGTGCCAGATATTCTAGCTTTTTGTTTCTAAACCCGCGTGTGGCGTTTCATTTCGCGTTATTGTAGTGGTTGCTATTTGCTTCTCTTTTATTACTTAGCCATCGTTGCCTTGCTTGTTTTTGTTCCTCATGAATCTTGAGGCATTCTTCATCAAATCAAAGTTTTTTTTTCTGTTGTTTCATCTCACCTAAACGTTATTTCGCTGCGCTCTTAACTGTTTCACGAATTGCCTCCCATATCTTACATCAATTTCATTATTATCATCATCATTAATACTCGAGTGGGCCAAGATTTCGAACTTATTTGAGAGTTCGAGTTGGTAATCTGCTTTTATGCTCGGAATGTTTATTCGTTTCAATTTGAATCCCTCCCACCGAACTTTTTGTATCGCTAATATATGTAGCTCGTACTTTTCGGTCTCGCGTACCGCCACCTGAAGAGCACCCATTTAGTATAACGTTCGTACGTTCCACGTTCCTATTCTAAGGTCTTTCTTAATCCTGTTCTTGGAGCCCCCTGAAGCGGTCCCCGCCCGGAAATCCGAATGAGGGAGTAGTTTAGCTCCGGAATATTTTACCCCAGGAGAATCCATGAACCATGTTAATATTTCTTGACATGTTTTAGCGGTGTAGAGTTGTCAGATCTACAACCTCGCAGTAAAAGGCAGGCATTTAAGATGTCCTCTGTCCATCTCTGAGCCTTGCCGATGTCATTCATCTTCAGTCTCGGGGTGGTAATAGTGAAGCTGCTTCACTTCAGCATGATATTTCTGATCGGGATTATTTTCCCCTAGCCGTTGTAGATTCCTCTACTAACTGCAAGGCAGCAGTACTGGTTTTGGACCGCCCCGAAATATTTTTCGTACCTACCATATCTGGTCGGCATTCCCCTATCCGCCACCTGAGGAGGCGCCTGGTGGGAAATCATTAACTCCAACCCGGAGGTTGTCAATCCTAGAAAGAAAAAAGCATGATTGGCATCTATTAATTCTTCCACTTTGGGCAGATTACTATACAATATGCGAGGGCTTTATTTATAGTACTTTCAATGACCTGGTTAGAAGGAAAGTAACTAAAAATGATCTGTTTAAAATGGTTAAGAATTTATATTTAAAAAGTTTATAAATTCGATGTTCAGTGAGTAAAAAGAACTGACGAACACTGGCAACACAAAAGCTATTGTCCTTAGTTCTTTAATAGTATCTGTTATACAGCACGTCGCAAGCAATTAGCTAGAAGAAGTTTGTTTGTTCGGTGTAGTGGGAGTGAAGTGAAGCGATTTTGTGTGTACTAGTTTTCCTGTTTATCTGCAAAAAAATGTTCTTCAGGCACATTATGGGTAGCGGTAAACGTGTGTGCGGAGTGGAGGGTGGCTGTGTTTTGGAAAAATTACAAGAACAACCATTCGGCAGCAGAAACGTATAGGAAAGATTTTGAATTGTAAATAATGTGACCAAAGCCCAGTATGGGTGGCCTACAAACCAAGATCGTGAAGCAAAGGATTTGTGCGTCATTTTGAGCCGAACTTGTATGACAAATTTACTTGGCTTACGAGATGTAAAAAAACAAATTACATTGCTGACCTTGTATTTTGTTTTGCGTGGATCGATCCAAGTCCGTCTGGCCCAGTAATGGTTAATGTGATCTTAAGAATATCTATAATGTTCACCAAAAACACGGTAAGTCTGAATCGCATATTCGCGCATTTTTAACGTTGAAAGGATTTGGCAGATCTCGCATAGATTTTGTTGTAGATCACCAAAGACAGATCAGTGCAAAAAGACATAACAAAGTCATAAAAATAATTGCGAAATTTTGAAGCAGCTTGTCAGTGTCACGTGTTTTCTCAGAACACAAGAGCTAGCATTCCGGGCTCTTGACGAAAGTGACAATCCAGCAAATCGGGGTAATTATATTGATTTAGTGAACTTAATTGCCGAATACGATAGCTTACTAGCCAATCATTTGGAGAACTCTACGGTATTTTCGGGCTTATCAAGTGATATACAAAAAGATTTAATTCAAAGCACGGCAAATGTTGTTAGAGATACTATTAAGAAGGAATTGGAAGAAGTTGATTTCGTATTCATTATGCTAGATGAGTCGTTCGATAGTGCCAAAAAATCGCAGTTATCAACAGTGTTTCGGTATGTGACGAACAGTTGTGAGCCCGTGGAACGTTTCTGGAGATTTGAGGATGCCAGCAAAAGTCGAACTGCTGATATAATTGCAAACCATGTACTCAACACGGTCGAAAGTTTGAATTGTGGACCGAAGTTGGTGGTTCAAACGTACGACGGAGCGGCAGTAATGGCCAGTGCTTTATCTGGAACTCAGACGCATGTAAGAGAAACATACTCAAGCGCGATTTTTGTTCATTACTTTGTCCATATTTTGAACTTAGTTCTTTACCAGTTTGTGCGAAACCTTGCAGAATGTAAAGTATTTTTCTCAGTTAATGCCCTGTCTAGATTATTGTCTCACTCAATAAAGAAAAACGCTCTGCTTGATGAAATGGTGAAAAGAAGATTTCCTCGTGTAGCCCCAACACGGTGGAATTATCACGATCGATTAGTGAAAATAACCGCAGAAAACAGAGAAAAATTAATTGAAATGTTCCAATTCATCGTGGACAACGCGCAAGATTGCAATAACGAAACTTTTAATGTCGATAATTTTTTTAACTTTTTAGAAGACTTCCAGACTAATTTTCTGCTTCTAGTATTCAGAGATATATTTGCCTTAACAGAGTACCTTTTCAATGTTTTGCAAGCAAAGAGTATGGATATTGGGTTCTGCGTAAATGAAGCTGAGAAAATCAAACAGTCGTTTGACAGTAAAGGGAAGATTTCGAAAATATCTACAAAAAGACTGACGAAATTGTAGCACCACCAGAACCCTGCAGAAAGCGTAGAATTAGTAGTGATCTCACGTCGCTTTACAGGCGAGTTTATGTTGAAATTATCTTCAACATCATTGCACAAATGTCTTCTTGCTTTCAGTATTTAAGTTCTTTGAAATTTGTAGAACTAGTTTACAGTCGAAAGTTCGCTGCGTATAAAACAACGTTGCCTGAACCTTCCTTTACAGCATTGACGGACTTATACGCACAACATTTCGACAACCTTCGATTACGCAACGAACTTATTGTGGCGTACTCTCTAGAATATTTTGCTAATAAAAGCGTAGCAGATATTTTAAGACACATCAAGGAAAACGATTTAGAGGAAGTGATGCCTGAATTATACAAGCTATGTAGTTTGATTCTGACAGTATCGGCATTAACAGCTTCAGTCGAAAAATAATTTTCTGCTCTGAAATGCATCAAGACATATACCAGAAACACCATGAACCAGGAATGACTAACAGCACTAGCTCATTTATCTATAGAAAAAGAATTGTTATTAAAAGTTAAAACAAGAGGAGACCTTCTTCGAGTCCTTGCTCAAACATTTCTTACATAAGCGGAGAAGAATGGAGTACGAATATATTACTTCTTCACCAAGAGAAGAATCATGGACATCAAGAAGAGGAGGCGCAGTGACTATGGTGAGTGGACAATTTTTTTCTTTCTGTAGCTGCCTATGTATTAGCTAGTGAGAAACGTAATATGAACGACACATTGGACTTTTTCTTATAGCTATCATGGTAAAACTTAAGCTGACACACGGGATATTAGTATAGTTCCGTACCTTTTAAAATACTTCTTAATCTGGTTGCGTTCGTGTAAACTCGTGGTTTTGTTATTTTACCGGTAATTATTTTATATGAATTATAATTATCTTATTTTTATATTTACAAATATTCAAACTTATTAAATTACATTAATGAGTAAATGAACGTAATACGTAACAATATATCGATTTTCTGAGATGGAACAATACATTGCAGTACTTAACATTAGTATTTGATTCACTCTTGTATCCCGTAACGTTTCACAAAATGATAACGATGCTTTTCCAGTACGTCAACACCGAGTGCTTGCCTTTTGTAAGAATCCACACTTCGACACTGACATATATATTTATTTATTTTCAACTATCAACTGGTAACTAAGGGGATTATTTACAAATGATTCCTTTAAATACACGCGTCTACACCCTTCTCTGCTGTTTCGAATTTCTTTTGCGGTTGGAAACTTCGATCAAGTCCTTAAACGTAACTCTGCAGTTGCTATACTGTCTCATAAATCGAGTGTCCTCTCTAATTCTCACAGGGGTTGTCTTGGCCATCAAAGTCGAAACTTAAAAAAAACTGCTATTTCCAAGTTTAATTTTCTGATTCCGAAATAGAGATTTGTCGCAACCACCCTGGTTCCTAGACTAGATTCCGATCGAAGCCACAGAATAGTCCGAAGAGAGCAAAGATGAAACTCAGTTGCCCCCTCAGAAACTTTGCCACTGACAATAGTTTAGCCAGACATGAACTTAATTCTGTCCAACTTCACCCCAAGAGCCTCATACACAAGAGCCTAGCAAACAATATCTCTTGGCTTACTCATTCTGATAAAAATAAGTGACAAATATCTAACACAGGGACCCCCCAAACCATGTCTTCCTTCTCCACTGGTACTTTTTTGTTTCCCAGACATCCATAAATAAACAAACACAAAAAAAAGTCTAAAAATAAAATTGAGATCGATCCCCGGTTGTAATTCAACTTATCCAAAATATTATATTTTTGTGCCAATTTAATACTACAGAGTATTTTGAACTCCAGAGAAATCTTTGTTTCTGAATACTGTGTTAAACCAGCACCCCGCTAAGAGAAAGAGTAAACTCAATAAATAGCATTTTAAGCAAACATAGTAAACAGTGCTTGACAGAAAGCTGGCACGTATTATTCTTTATACAAAATATCTTCCTTAGCTCTTTTTTTTCCTCTGATTTTTGGCACTCATATTTAAAAAAATACTTTCATCGCATAAAACAAAGAACACATCGTAACGGCCTGGTTTGCGGACCAGCGCGCCTTCTTTTCCGTCCACTGGAATCATCTATCAGCAATTATCCCGCCTGCCTTTCTCCTTCACTTTTCCCGACTCTTTCAACGGACGCTCTTGCCCTAGAACTTGCCCCGTCTTTAGCATTGGAATCGTCCTTTTCAAAATCCTCAATTCCGTAGGCATCCTCGTCTCACGTAGGCATCCACGATCTCAATTCCGTCACTGCCTGAACAAAATACACTGACAAAACAGCTTTTTCGTTTGTTCTATCTGCAAGCAAATATAGTTACATAAAAGAACTTACAATTTACCTCCCTGGCTCTTTGCATTCTGCTTGGTAATTACAAGAATTATCAGAATCCCTAAATCAAAAATACAAATTAAGTATACTGTCAGTAAAGTCACTTTGTTGTTTACAAATTAAGGCATCTCATGTGCGAGTTCGATTTGATCGCAGTTGGCTTTAATAGTCTTATTAGACTGCTCGTACCTGACCACGAAATTGATTCTTTTTACCCTACCGTACTCGCCATGAGATAACCCCCTCATAGCGCGGCAAAAGACCTGACACAATATTTTAGGTGCACATGACAAATTTCATACTGGATTAATCTACTCATAATCCCCTACGCATGTCCCTACCTCCCAGATTACCGACGCTTAATCCCAAACAATTTCATTGCTTAAGAACTCCACAGCTCCTTTCTTCTTTTTTCCCACGTTTCTTTCCAGAACTACCAAGAAATCATTCTGGGTTGCTGGAGTTCATCCACAGATAGCTGAACCTCTCCGGTACATGGTCTTCCCATCTTCAACCCTTGGTTCAAACTTCTACAGCGGCGGATCAACCTTATTAGCAGCAAAATACCACTTTTTCACTAAGAACGTTCCTTGAGGAAAAGGGTCTTTCAAAAGAGCAATCTTCCTAAACGAGCCGATCCCTTTCGTCTCCTTCGACTCAGGTGACGACTCCGACTTCCTTTTCTCAAGGTTTCAATTTCTGCTTCGCACTTTGCAACTCTGTGCTCCTTTCTTGCGCAACTTTTTAAACTATCAGGGTTTTCTAACGTCTTAGGATCATCTGCTTGCTTTTTAGTGCTCTCTTCTTTCTTCTCCTGAACACTTGTCTCCACTTCTCCCGAACACTTGTCTCTACTTCCGAAGTTTTAGGTTTCACTTCTTTTCGAACCGGTTGCTAATCCGAGCTTGCTTCAGGCCTTTTGATCGATCTAATATCATTTTTTCAACTCCTCCATCTCCATTCCATTCTTCATTCACTCTGCCATGCTATCCCTTTCTCGGAGCAACTTCTCGGTCTCTTCAGTCGCTATTCCTATCTGCTTCGCGCAAGCAATATAATCTGCTTCTAATCGCTCGACCTTGTAACGGAAATACGTGTCTGGAAAGGCTCTATGGGTAGCACGAATCTTCGCACCAAGAAAGAACCAGTAAAATAATTTGGAAAAAAAAAATAATGATAAAAAAGGGGTTATAGGACAGAGTTATAAAATCTCCACTAGAGTCAGGACGCTGCGAATGCGGCGCCACATGTATTGTGAGCTGTTACGCTTCACTCTTTGGCATTGTTTGTTATAGTTATTTGTATTTGAGAAGAAATAACCGGTCTCCTGTGCAACTTATAGCTGTACTGAGAGATTTAAGAAAGAAAGTAATGTATCGTTTCACAAATAAATGATCATTTTATAATATTCCATGACAAATACTTTATTATGGAAGACGCTGTTTCGTGCAGTTTGTGTCTGCACTAGAAATATAAAAGACAACTCACATTTTTTATTAGAATTATTTGATACAAAGTTATTTATTTGTGTTAGATCCATAGTTATAAAACTGTTCCTCAATGTCAAAGGGAAAAGAAATATCCTTAAAAAAGTATTCTTACATTCAGAAATACTCGATCATTTTCATTTAAGCCTATTGGAAATAAAGTGGTTATATTGGTGTAGAAAAAAATGATAATTATATCTGTGTATTTAAAATTTAAATAGTTCTGGTGTGCTGTTGAATTTTATCTAAGTCGTTGGGAACCTAAGGCTCAGGCCAGGATAGGGGAGGGGAAAGATTTCGGAAGATGTCGGCCAGGACCTCTGTTGAACGTGCCATCCCTGCATTTGTCTGGTGTGCCTGAGGAAAAACCTTGGAATAACCTCAGTCACGATAGTCGGCCGCTGGAATCGAACCAACGACCTCCCGAATTCTGCGGTAACGCTCTACCACTGCGCCATGGCGGCTTGGTAAGAAATGTGCTGTTAAAAAGACTTGTTACATTACTAAGAACAATGATGATGATGATCGGTGTTTTGCCCAAAGGCAAGTCTTGGCCTGAAGGTCCCAGAGCTAGATGAAACCCATGATGATTTGCCATTCCCTTCCATCACATGAAAATAACGTCCTAAGGTTGGGACCTACAGTTTAACGTGGGTTCCGAACCACTTGTGTCTCCGCCTGGAATCGAACCAGGGACACCTTTATTAAACTATTGCGAACATTAACAAATTTATCATAACAAAACTAGATTAGAAACACATCTTATCGATCACCCTGGTCGGCAATAGGAAGAGTCGTGAATTCAATATACATAAAGTCGGACACAATAATATACTTAATAGATATGACTTTTCGTATTATTTATGATATAATGTTAAACAGAACATTTTAAAAGCTAGAAAAACAATGTTATTTTTAAATAGTTTTAAGACAGATATACCCTAAATTTAAAGATACATTTTCTTCATCTTCACATAACATTTCCGGCATCTTCTAAGTTAACTAGGGAAACCAGATTTTTTATCGGTGGTTTATATAATGTCATTTTCGATAGCTGGTAGAAGCTAAATGTCAAGTTAAAGCTGTCTGAAAACTAGAGATAATTCTTATACACCTTTGTTTTAAATGACATACATCTTGTTTCAATGATATTTGTGTGAAAATTGCCGACTATTTGTGTATGTCCGACGACCAGTGCCCTTACCTTATTTTCAATTCCATAATTTTCTTTGTAAATTTATGCAAGTAAACCGCTGGTTGTATATAATTACAGCATCAGCAATTTGTGTGTGTAATATTCATGCCACTTGCAATGTTTCCCTTTTGTTGTATAATATTTTAAAATGTATGACTAATGTTTTTTTTTTAATAATTTATGTGGCTTTAACTATCAACATCCTGTTGTTTTATTTATAAAGAAATCTTTCAGAACAAAAACCATACCATGAAGAACGTTTTATGTATGTGATTTTTACATTAAATTATACCTTATATTGATCAATTAAGTGGTAAATGCAATATCAGGCAGCAGACGACTTGCTGTTTTTTGCTAAACAAGTTACGAAATAAATGACTATTCAACTTGCGCTGCGTTGAGAGTTAAAAACCACGTAGACTGTGGCACCAGCTCTGCCTCTAGTGGAGATTTTATAACTCTATGGGTTATAGTGAATGACTCACAAAAATCCGTCCAACAAACAAGGAGTAAGAAAACTCTCTTCTCCAACCATAGTTAACCCCAGTAGAACACAAACGTTGAAAATTCGTGGAATAAACGTTAGTACCGAAACGTTATGTTAACGTTAGATATGTACAGAAATGTACGCCTGTTCAACAGTTTATTCGACGTTCAATAATGATTGAGAGCAAACGATGAAGAAACGAGTTTAGTTGGCCAAAACACAACATGGATGCTGTCTATTGGTATATACATATTTGGTTTTATTTTATCCGTTGCTTTTATCACGATATACGGTATTGATTTTCCAACATTAAATAATCCAAGAATCCACCTGGAGAGGCCACTTCTCTTTTACTGTATCGTTGAAATTAAATGTTCGTTGAAACATAAATCAAAATTCAGCCTGTTTTCAACATGAAAATCAAAACATGATATTTGCTTGTAATTTTATTGTTTAAGCAATTAATTCAGAAATACAAGTGTGAAACGAAATCTAGAACATAGTATGAATGATAGTTGAAGGTACGTCACATTAACGTCGTATCAACGAAATTCTAACTTCGTTGAAATATGGTTTAAAATTCAATCTATTTTCAACGTGGACATGAGAACACCAAAATTAGTTTGTGTCATTCAATTATATTTTAATTATATTTTTGGACATAACATTAGTAAGAAATGCATTGAATAAAATCTATTATACCATAGTTAAAAATAAAATATTGAATACACGTTGTACTAACGTCGTATCAACGCAATGACGTCTTTGTTGAAATATGCTATAAAAATAAACTTATTTTTTACAACCGATAACGGTTAATAAACGAAATGAACATAAAATCAACGTTGAAAACACGTATGTGTGTTACTGGGGAAGCTTAAATAAAAAATATGCAGACAAGGGAAAAGTAGCAATCCTGTCTCTTGATCACAGAACCATCCCAACCCAAAAACGATCATATCAAGCAATCTCTAAATGATGTGACCCTTCGATGTAATGACTCAACATCCACCATTTAGACGACTTAAACCACCCAAAATGACAAGATGGATTGTACGAATCAGAGCTCCCAATGATCAAATGGGTTAATCTGGGTGACCCTTTGTGTTAAGAAAATAGAACTCACTGGTATCTAGTAAAGATAATTGCAGGTTAATGTAATATTCACTGAATCTAATTCAACACATAACATTTATTACCACGAATAATGAATAACAACTGATAATATAATACAAACAAAAACAATGAAATAAAAAGAAGTTCACTTATAATAAACAATGATCCGTCACGTCACTTTGTCCTGGAGGTCGAATATCTCTGTTAGAGTTATGCCGAACTGAATACCTAAGAACCGATATTGGAAGGGACATTTCTTAATCTCCAGAATTAAGAACAATAAGGCTTGAAAGCAGTAGTCAAAATGGCTGAATAGAACCACGGTTAAATCGGTTAACCAAATGGCACACAAACCTCAAACAAAATCCACTGTACAAAGAATAATGAATTACAATGAAATGCGTGTGCAACGCCAAACATAAAATGAGATCATCAACAAATCCATTCGACAGTAACGTTACAAGTTATTTAAAAAAGACAAGTAAAAAGTTGTGAAACATACACCGTTAACACTAAAACTGACTACCAGAGCCACCTTCAGCAAGGACGTAACAACCCGTCCATAAGCCCAAGCGCGAACAAACGCTTAATCAAGTAACAAATGAATAGCAACAAACAACATTTAGCGAGCAATTTAAAGGAGAGAAGCCAATACCTCTCCTTCCATTCTTTTTTATTCGTGTAGCAGCTAATCGCGTTGCTACCAACTCCCTTTCAAGTTCGAACTTCTGGTTTTACAACAAACTAACTTTCTCTTTAAGCTCCGAAGATATGGACTTCCTCTTCTTTTCTTCCGATTCCACGCCACTTTCTTTCTAGCCGTACTCGTTATCTGATCGTTCTTCCACTTTTGACCTCCTCTCATAACTCCAAGCAGAATCTCTAACTCGCATGTAAATGCACGAAGTCTTCTCTGACATTTCTTCTTTGTTATATCCTCTTCTCGAATGTTTAATATCCTGCAAGTTATGTCTCCTCGTATCTTTTATTCCCATGATGCCAATATTCAGTGCAGAAAGAACTCCTGTTCCTTTCATTTCTTCACCACGATAACTCGTCTCGCCAACGAAAATACTGTCTTCTCTCTCCTCTCTTATCATCTCTATCCCCTGTATTGATTTTATCTTGCCAATTTTTGGGATCTCTCGCAGGTTCCCGGCTAGTTTCGTCTCTTCATTATCTCCAGAACGCTTTTTTCTATTTCTTCTTCGCCAAAAAATTATAAATTCTCCTTTCCTGTTGTTGACCTTGTGCTTCGCTTGCCTTTTCCTTTCCTCTGGGTGGATACTTTCCATTTCTCTTGGATTCTTCATATCCTGTTCTGCGTTCCTCAAATTTACGCACAAAATTTCGTCCCTTAAAACACCATCATTTGTTCTTTGTTATAAGCATAATTTCCGCATAGAACAAGAACTTCTTTCCCATAACCAACGAATGAAGGATACCTTTAACCACATATATAGTTGTCCCTTGAAGTAAACGTTCAAGTGTACGACACCTATTCCTTTTCTTTCCCCGTGGCTAATGAGATTTCGTCTGAATTTTCGTACTTCTTGTCACCTCTTTTAAAGAGCACTTCGCAGAACTCCTCATGAATCAGGTTCACCGCTGAACCTGCATCCAGGCATGACTGGACTTTTAAACACCTCATTGAAACAGAATTAAACGGGTCTTTTATCACTCCATCATCCTCTTGTTCGTTTTTCTTTTCTTTCTTCATCTCCACACAAAAATATTCCTTTCTATCACTTCCTTTCTTTTGTTTGCAGAATCTTGCTATGTGATTCCTCGAATTGCAAATGAAATATCACCTCTGTTCTCTCTGTGGACTCGCATCTCTTCTTTTATACACCGGTTCTTCTAACTTTCTTTCATTTCCACACGAGCTGCATAAGCTGGGTCCAAAATCCTCGAGTTCTAACGGAACACATGTTTCGCGCTTTGGTATACTTTTTCTAGAGAATTACAAGTTTTCCACTTTTTCTCTTCGGCCATATACACCATGTCTTGTATCAAGTACTGTTGAATTTCCTGGGATCGTTTTTCAAGAAGCCGCAGTGTTTTGATTCCCGAAATAAGGTATACTCTATAACTTGGGTGGCACCTCGAAATAAACTGAACCTGCTATTCTTCTGGAGATGGATTCTGTAGTCTGACATCGTCCTTTGCTATCCTCCTTGTTAAATACCCGAGGCTTTCGCTTGGAGATTGGAAACTTTGAGCAATTCTCCGAATCAGTTCCAAATCAAAATTGTGTGAATAGTTCTCTTACAGGAAAGCAGTGCGGAACTCATCATACCCTTCGAAAGGCTGTCTCGTACCAATCTTTCGACATCCTGAGATCCTTGGGCAAAATGATTTTCAGGAGAACTTCCTCTGTCACCCCCTTGGCCTCTACTTATTCTGCAAGGTCTTCTAGAAACCCAAAAGGGTCAAGTTACGGAGTGTTGGAAGCTCCGGCTAGGGTGCCGCCAAGTACGGAAGCTCAACTGGCGAAGGAGACCTTGCTCCTTCCGTTCTGACCGCTGCAGAATGATTTCCTGACGCATGTACAGTTTCACAGGTAACTTTCATTTGTCTCATTTTTTCTAACTGCTCATTTTTCAAATTTTGCGCATTTTCTAATCCCAACGCGAGAATAGCTTGGTTTCTAAATTCTAGTAGCTCTTGCTCCATTTTTCTCGCTTCGTTCCTCCTATTCATCAAACTATATATAGCCCTTACTCCAAACGACAATGTCTCCCTATTACTACTTACTGCCTCTGACTCAAAAAAAAAATCCTTATATTGCCTAATTTTGACTCACGCTGCTAAATCCACTTAATCTTGTGCTTTCTGCTTACTTTATTTCACGAATTTTGACAGTTTTGGAAATTTTTCAATAATTCCCCAAATTTGCAGCCATTCACGTAATTTTCAAAATTTTGAAAATTTCTCCTCTTTCTAAACGGACTTCCAAAACCGTATCAACGGTTGTTGGTTTTTTATTCCGCTAATCCGCCACGTCGGATTAGCCAGTACTAAAGTTCGGGCGCCAAACCGTGTTGAGGGATGTTTAAACTCTCATAGTTTTCTTTGCTATTGAGCGTTTGAATACATTTTATTTCCCTGATTTTCAGCGCGCCTATAATTTTTGCAACAACATTTGCATATACATTTTCAACAATCGACTGGTAACTGCAGGGATTATTTACAAATCATTCCTTTTAATACATGCGTCTGCATCCTTCCTTCTTATCTGCTGTTTCGAAATTTCGGAGCGCGTCCTTTGTACTGAGCGGCAGGCTTTTTTGCGATTTTAAACTTCGATCAAGTCCTTTAACATAACTCTGCACTTGCTACACTTTCTCATAAATTGAGTGTCCTGTAGGAGCGATCACTCATACCAAAACCTCTAATTCTCACAGAGGCTGTCTCGGCCATCAAAGTCGAAACTTAAAAAAATGTTTTTTTTTTTTTTTAAATTTAATTTCCTGATTCCCAAACAGAGATATTTGTCACAACCACCCACCTTGGCTCGTGTTCTAGATTCCGAACGATCTAGACCTCACGATGAAACCACAGAAACGTCCGAAGAGAGGAAAAATGAAACTCAGGTGCCCCTTAGAAACTTTGCCACTGACAAAGGTTTAGCAAGACATGAACTTAATTCAGTTCAACTTCACCCCACGATCTCTTGCGTTACTCGTTGTGACAAAAATCAGTGAGAAAGACTCTAACACAACGATCCCCAAAACAAGTCAATTCTTCTCCGCTGGTATATCTCTGTTTCGCAGACATCCATACATGAACAAACACAAAATAAAATTGAGATCGATACCCGGTTGAGATCCAACTTATGCAAAATATTATATTTTTGTGTCAATTTAATACTATAGAGTATTTTGAACTCCAGAGAAATCTTTGTTTCTGAATACTGTGACGAACCAGCGCCCCGCTAAGAGAAAGAGTAAACTCAATAGATAACATTTTAATCAAAGTTAGTAAACAGTGCTTGACAGAATGCTGGTACGTGTTATTCTTTATACAATATATCTACTTTAGCTCTTTTTTCACCCATTTTTGGCACTCACATTAAAAAAATACTTTCACCGCACAAACAGCACACAACAGTACAGCAAACCGGTAACGGCCTGGTTTGCGGACCAGCGCGCCTTCTCTTCCGTTCACTGGAATCATCCATCAGCAACTATCCCGCCCGGCCTTTCTCCTTCACTTTTCCCTCCTCTTTCAACGGGTGCTCTTCACCCTAGAACTTGCCCCGTCTATAGCATTGGAATCGTCTTTTTCAAAATCCTCTATTATCCTGTCTCACGTAGGAATCCACGATCTCAATTCCGCCGCTGCTTGAACAAAATACACTGACAAAACAGCTTTTTCGTTTCTTCTTTCTACAAGCAAATATAGCTACATAAAAGAACTTACAATTTACCTCCCTGGCTCTTTGCATTCTGCTTGGTAATTACAAGAATTATCAGAATCCCTAAATCAAAAATACAAATTAAGTAT
Organism: Lepisma saccharinum; assembly: GCA_022664845.1. NCBI lineage: Eukaryota > Metazoa > Arthropoda > Insecta > Zygentoma > Lepismatidae > Lepisma > Lepisma saccharinum. The sequence continues at coordinate 5,708 of JAGDQP010004668.1, read as the reverse complement.
ACATACAATAATATAAATAAACTTTATCACCTATTTGGAAAGAAATTAGAAAGAAAGATAGAGAGAGATATATCGTTCAGTCGAAGGGGGGATACAAGAGAAATAGGATTAGAATACACACATAAATAAACACAGTTGAGTTTACAAAATTATGCAGTATAAAAATACTCAAATTAGCTTGGCAAAAATTTTAATTCCTCGGGGATTTTCTGGCAGTTTGTCGGGGGTTCAAAAATTCCCGTAGCAGTGGGCATAGGTAAGCTCATGTGTAGTTTGATGATGAAAACATGCCATATGGGTTAGTCGATTACACTTGTGCTCCCGAAAGATAATTTCCATGGTGTAACCTTTTCCCCCACTTAGTGCCCGAGTAATGACGTCATCAATATGGCCGCTAGCCCAAAGCACTTAAGGTAAAATATCTCCGGAATTACTTAACCGATTTGTATTTCCTTTACAGAAAATGAAAGTTCAAAGTGTAGTCTAAAATAATAATCGGTAATCTTTTGGAGTCGATTAACATTTAAGGAGCTATAAAATAAAACAATAGTTATGAATTTTTATGTATTTCTCATGAAAAATGCCAAGAGGCGTTCCTTAGTACATGTTATGTTATGTGTACTATCAAACAAAAAAGAACGGAATTGAGATCGGTTGATTATTTCTGAGATACTATTTCATATTCATATTTCGCTTCTTTTTTATGCGTTGATGGGAAACTTATTTCTTTCTACGCTTCTCTTTCCACTTATTAGATCATGGAATTTGAAACTGAATGAAATTAGAAATATGGGCTGCCGAAAGTGGAAGGTGCTTCAAGGTATACAAAGGCTGATCTTGCTCTTCCTTTTTCTCTCAACGTTCGATTTATCCTCCTCAATACTGTCAAGGAGTTTGATTAATTATCTTCCTCTTCTCTCTCACCCATATCTTCAATTCCATTGCGCAGTATAAAATCTCTGCGCATCCGTTGTCCTAATCGGTTTCTCTTTTCTGTTCGTTTGTCTTCAGTATTGCTCGTCCCTCGCCTATTCTGTTCAGCACTTTTTCATTTCGCATCAGATTTACCCAGAAGATTTTTTCATTCTTTTTCTTGTCTACATCTCAAAGACTTCCAATTTTCCTTCACTCTTTCGTAGGGTCCAGATTTCTGATCCATGGAACACAATCATACAAAAACGAAATTAATTACTTCCTCAACTCTTTGTTCACCGAGCCTTGGAGGAGATTCTTCTTCTTATTGAACGCCTTTATCTCCTTTTCACACGTCATATCCTCACTTATAACGTTTCCGAAATACTTGAAGCTGGATACCTGTTTTATTTTTCTCTTCCAATCTTGATGTTGGTTCGATTTCTTCCAATTATGATCCCCTTCGTTTTATTTATATTTATATTCATTCAATGTTCAGCACAGCTTTTCTTCATCTGTTTTTATGTTGTCAAATTATCCGCAAATCTAATGCATTTGTTTTTTCTTCCTACGACCGTAACTCCTCCTTCGTTTTCAAACGATCTCTTTATAACATCTTCTATATATATATATATTAAATCAAGTGAGCGAAAGACAAAATTCCCGTCTCACTCTTGGATCTATTGGTACTTGTTCCGATAAGTCGTTGTCTACTTTTACCTTTATTCTCTGATTCAGATAAAAGTTCATTATAAGTCTATGATCTCTCTATCCCACACCTGCATTATTCAATACTTGCATTAAGATTTTTTCGTTGACTCGATCGAATGACTTTTCCAAATCAGCAAATTCTAGGAATACTTCCTTGCATCTGTGCCTCCCCCACTACTCATTCTTAACAAACCGATAGCGTCCCTTGTCTCTTCTAAATGCAAACTGTACATCTTCAATTTCTGCATTCACCCTACCATACAAACTTCCGTTTAATACTCGTAGAAGAATCTTGACTGAGTGCACTGTTAGGCTGATGCTTCGGTAATCACATCTTGCATTTTCGTTTTTTCAAGTGGAATTATTACACTTTCTAAAAAGTCACTCGGCAATTCTTCTGAGTCATAAATTTCGTTGCAGAGTCGCTGCATTTAACTTTTTCGTTTCTATTCTACGTTTTTTAAAATCAATTCTATAGGAACAGCATTCACTTCCATTTTTTAATATTATTCATCTCATTAACAGCCTTCTCAAATTCTTCTTTGAGTATTTGGAATCCTTTATCATCATGCTTACTTCTACTTGTTCTATATTTTATTTAAGTTGTAGTTGGAACGCTTCGTGTATTTTTTCTATCTGTAGAATAAACTTTTCCGATCACTAATGGTGTTATCATTTTTGTCTTCTAATGACCAAAGAGTTTTTTCTCTTTATTACAGATTCCTTCTTGCTTCCTAGTTCATCAGATCATATCGCCATGTACTTTCCATTTTTTATTTCATTGCATTTCTTTTTCATCCATCTCTCTCTTGCTTTGTTTGTTTCTCTTCAAAGTTCATTATTTAGCTTCTTCTATATCTTTTTTACCTTCTGTATCTATTCGTTTTTATTTCTTCTCCCCTTAATTTTCTTCAACATTTCTTCTGTAACTTATTGTTTCTTATTTCACTACTCTTCATGATATCCTATTACTCCACTGTCCGTAATACTTCCATCTGTTCCTACCGAATTTGAATGTTTTAGTTTTATGTTTATCTCTCCTAAGATCAAACTGTCGTCAGAGTGAATATCAGCTCCAGGAAGAATCTTTTCATTCTTAAAAAAGTTTCTGAACCTGTTTTGAATTAGAACGTAGTTGAATTGAAACCTTTCGTTGTCTGGGCGTGTCCAGGTATAGCTTCTTTTATGTTGTTTAAACCACGTGTTCCCTACCACCATTGGATATTGGTTGCAAAAGTCAACAAATTTCTGGCATCTCTGATTTCTGTTTACAAGTTTGTATTTTCCTATTTTGCCATCTTGTCCTTCACCTATTACTGCATAAAATTGCCCACTAGCACGATGCATGTGATCTTCTGTTTTCTCCTCCACATATTTGTAGTTTATTACTTGCAACTATTAAGTCAATAATTTGTACATCTAATTCAGTTACAGGAAAGGTTTTTAGATAAATGCTCAAGATGTTACTTTATCTAATCATCTGACTGAATATTAATTGATATTGATTATAATACTAATTAACAATTCACACGCTTTAACCATCGTCATCCGTTTTGGAATTGGATAATTCGATCCATTACTATATCTGAAACACCACTTGGCTTCCTTGAGTTCTCAAAGCAACAAGAGTCAACGGTTTCAGATCCTGCCCTTTGCCAGCTAGACATTCTGCACAGCTGCTTCTAGAGTAGGCATGGAATGCAAGGACTGCAGATGCTGTGAGAGGACCGAGAGCTTGATATAACTCTCATACAGCTAAAATACTTTGTTGTGAGGGTACGAAGTACGTCTCAATCGGCAATCCAGGGTAATGTTTCAAAGCTAAGCATAATGTCAGTATCCCGAGCAAGAATGTGCAGTGAGGTAGCACCTCTAACTGGCGCATCTAGAGCATGAATAATAATCTTTATGCCTGCTTCTTCGTGAGTACTTCTAAAATGTGCTAAATTGCAATGGTAGCAGCCAAATACAAGCGTCATGCACACACAATGTTTTTTTTTTCATCATTTAGCAAACTTCATTATTTGTCCGGACTAATTAATATCCAGTTAATTCTTTTTTGTGTTCATATGACAGAGAAGCTTTTTCATCAAAATGCTTACTAATTTCGTACTATCCATTAATTTGTAATGAATTGGTATAGCTCCTTGGCGCCTCTTCTTTTTGGTTAGGTACTTGATGGAACCTTTGTAAGAATCAAATACTAAATGAATTTCATGAAAGATCCAATATTTTACTTTTCGTCTGTGCAAACTAAAAGTTTAGCAAAGTACGAATCATTCATGTAGCGCCTTTCCTTTGATCCTAATTCTTCTGACATATTTTTCTGCATAGCTTTATTATGATCCGTATTGAATTTGAATTTTGTACGTCTACTATGGTAAACAAACACATATACCAACATGAAAATTCTCTGTCTTCCTCTCCCTCTCTCTCTCTCTCTCTCTCTCTTTCTCTCTCCCTCTTCTGCTCTCTCCATCCCTCTTCCTATCTCTATCTGACGTCTTTCTTTTTGCCAACCAATCTACATATCGTGGCCATATTGATGACGTCATTACTCGAATCCTAATGAGTGAAAAAGGTGATACCATGGAAATTATCTTTCAGAGCATAAGCGTAATTGATTAACATGCATTCATCATCACTGCACAATTAACCCTTTTTTGACATATAACACATATGTGTTTTAAATAGGAACCCTTTTTTTTAACACATATATGTGTTTTAAATAGGAAACCTTTTTTGACACATATGTGTTTTAAATAGTAGTAGTAGTTTCATTGCTGTTGAGATCTTCAACAGGCTGATGGGCTTTTAAGGACTGGGCCTACTGTTATTTGGTTAATTGGATTCCGAACCCCTTCGAGTGATGAATCACTACAGGGTTTGAACTTGTGGCTACGTGTACAGTCTATAAAATTTAATCTAGTGTATTTATGACCTTTAGGCCAGGGACAGCGCTACAGAGCGGCTGAAGTTTCCCCCTGCAATATCTGCCTTAGCTCTCCTTGTAGCTCCATAGTTTTGTCAACATTCTTTTATTTTATACATATGACATAAATTTAAGTCAGCCTCCCTGACTTTTTCTAATGAAATATTGTAGCATTGCTCCCTTCATCGTGAAACATTTTTATTCTGGCGCCGTAATTGGTTTTGGAATCCTTCCTTAGGCCGAGTTGTCTACGATGTTTCTTAAATATTGAAACTGTTGTTGCTGTTGCTGATGATGATGTGTGCTCGATGGTTTGCCATTGACTTTCATCGAATGAAGATGAACCTACAGGTCAGGACCTACAGTCTAACGTGGGCTCCGTACCACTGGTCTCAATCGGGACTCCTTTATTACAAGGCAGTGAGCGTTACCACTTGCCAACAGAGAACACTATTCAAATTGTTAGGTTCTCGAATTCTTTGTTGCAAAAGATACCAGTTTGAAATAAATTGAGAAATCTTTTTCCAGCGGGTGAGATTGTCTATAGCTACACGACTATCAAGCCCTGGTCATCACAATATTCATGAAACAATTACATATACATAAACCAAATAGAAATGCCCAATATCTCCCGTTACACCGAGAAGTACCACGCTCGTCTTTTGTGAATGGTGTCACGGGTTCAAACCCCGTTTGGGTCCATTGAACGGAGTGGTTCGGAGAGCACTTTACCAAAAACTGTGGTCCCACTCCCATCCTCAGAAACTCACTAGCTCGTTTAGGACGTTAATATAAGTTCAATGAAATCAAGGAAAGAAATAGCAAATAAAAACAATTTCTTATATGAATAACAAAATCACAATAAAACTTTATTTTAATAATCGGTTAGAATTTTCGTTGTTGATTTAGTAACGTAAACAGTTTTCGCTTCGATTGATTCTATATCCTTTTTTATTTTATTTTATTTATGTATTTATTTATTTTGCTTAGATATTCTTTGGTATGTCAAATAATGCTTTTATGTAAATTTTTACTCTCAGTTAAAACACTAAAATAATGAAACACAAACTGCACAAAAGTTCAATAGCAAGTCTGCGAAAAAAAGGAACCTGCAACTACGAAACAGTAGGTTATTTTTTTCCCCTTCGGAATC
>JAGDQP010004667.1:48714-83419 GCA_022664845.1 Lepisma saccharinum | reverse complement strand
AATGGGTATGAAATGGTACTTCTGTGTAAGATTATTATATTTTCTTCTTTTCGACTGGCGATGTTTCCCGCCTGGATTGAAGAAAAAGGGAGGTTGGAAGGAGCGAACGTGTCTGAGCAAGTGAAGTCCCAAATTAATGGTTTGCCTCTCTTCCAGGGTAACAGAGTCATCCCATCTGATCTTTTATCGTCTGTTCTGCTACATCCAATAGGTTCTCGTACTGCAGGAATGCCAGCTGAGATTAGTGCTCTCAATATTATGTCATTAACATTCGAGTGACGAGGATGTCTATCTGCGCTCTTTGAACAAGGCCATGTAATCCTTTTTTATTTACTTCTGTTTTACATGCCTGACATTTGTGACTTTCACAAATATCTGCACCCAGGCGAATTCCAACTGCTATTCGGAAACTTTCGTTACTTAGTTGAAGGCCGAGAGGGGGCGAAGGTAGAGCTTTGAGCCAATCACCTGCTTCGAAGGAAGACGCGGCAATTATTCTGGCTTTGTCTTCTAAGTGTTCTGCTGTCTGGAGTAAGAACGAGAGGTGTGATTTGATAATGGGTTCATCCCATGCAAATTGCTTTGATTTAGTATCAAGTTCGGGCAAGAATTATCCAACTAATAATGACCAATTTGAAGAGCAAGTCTCAATCTCAGAATCCCCATGAGAACTGATATCATTTTGGAGAAGTGATTCTATCAGGCATCGGGAACCATAGAATGACGCCAAAAAGGCGGGAATAGCCAAATCTAAGGCGCGACGAATGCCTAGTCCTCCAAAATTGACAGGGAGAGAAGCCTGAAGCCATGTGTGGTCAGGAAGGAAACAATTTAGGATGGATTCTAAACCAGATTTAATGGTGTTATCGTAACGTTCAAGTAGATCTTCTCTCCAAGAAGGCGAACAACGCAGAAAATATAATAACCTTGGTATGGTAAAAGAAGATCTTAGTAAATAAAGTGCTGAGTGAGCAGAAACGATGAAAGACGTGAAAAGTATGTTTCAAGTTTGGCTATTTTCCCAATTAATAAGTATCTCCTTGCTTCAGTAGAGAGGACAGCACCTAGAAGAAAAGCATTTGATAAAGACATTAATTGAATGCCTGGAGCCACTTCGTTGAACATTGTGAGAAGTACGTGTGTGTGTTCGATTGTAGTTTCTAAAAAGCCAATCTCACATTTAGAAAAATTAAGGTCAAGTCCAATTGTAATTGCCTTCTTATGGATATCCTTTAATGTATTTAATATAGTATCCGGGTCTCCAGCTATGGTTCCGTCGTCTAAGTACCATATATTCAAGTCAGTGTTGATATTATTGACAATAGGTTGAAGAATCATTGCAAATAATGCAGGTCCTAAAGGGTCCCCCTGCTGTACTCCTCTTTGAGATAATATAATATCCTTACCATAAAATAAATAGCTGGCTTGAGCATAACTTTGAAACACATATGGATAGATAGAAGGAAAATTATTCTTAACAACTGTGAGCATTGCTTGCCTGTCTAATTCATTGAAAACATTTTTGAAGTCAATCATAAGGAAGGCTTTAGGCTTCTGGTGAGGGTATGAATAATATATGCGTGCAGTATGTGCAGCAGCTTCTGCTCCATGCTGAATGCCTACTCCAAGTTGGTGTGGAGAAAGGTGCTGAATTAGCTGATTTTTAATTCTTCCGCAAATAATTTTAGAAGAAAGTCTTCTCCATGTGTTCCCTATAGCGATGGGTCTAATGCCTCCACATTTCTTTTTCAGTGCTATAAGAGAAACCCCGAAGAAAAATGGCCGTATTGCTATAGGCACTTCTCCTGATAAGATCATAGAAAGAAAATCACAAATAACCTTGGTAAGGCGATCTTTAGAGTCGTGAATATTATAAAGTATTAAATCTTTGAGGATTGAAGGACGCATGCTGTCTATCGCTCCAGCTGAACCAGTAGGAAATGATTTAAGCGCCTTAAGTAACTCATTGGACGTAACTTTATTGACATCAATATTATGATCTATTAAGTTAGAGGAGGAGCAAATGCATAAGGGTGCGGAGGATGTTTTTCTTTTAAGGCCCTCAAAATGGGGTCTGATGGAGCGAAGCTGTCTTCAGAAATTAGAAGTCTGACAGCACCATGTATGTCGCCATCAGAAAGTTTGTTCTCAATATGCTTTATCAAGACATCGTTGGATGATTTGTTAACAGTTTTATTATGTTTGTATTTTTTGGGCATGACAGTCATTGGATTAGTTATATCATCATGAGAACTACTGGACCAAAGTTGAATTCTCTGTTTCACCCATGAAGTGAGATTAGAGATTTTTGCAGATTTTGAAGGCATGTTGAGAGTGATATATGGGAAGAATAAAGTTCGATCCAGTGTTCCATATTATTAGATGTTACAATCTTCTGAAGGATTTCAATAAGAGCCGCAGCCATAGCATTTCTTGCTCCTCGAAGAACTCTTCGCAGAATGGGCACTGATGACTTAAGCCTTCCCAAACTATCAGTAATTTTAGAACTTTGACCTGGAATACTGCTACCTGACATCAAGTCGTGACCAAAGGAAATTTGATTGGGTGAACAATATTTAGCGCTAGACACAGATGCTCTCTTTGCCTTGGTAGTGTCATTATGGCATTTACCGTTGTGTATCATTAGTCCTCTAGAATTAAAAAAAAATGTTTATTACATTTTGAGCAGAGGAAATCCCTGGAATTAAAACTGACTCCAGCAGAAGAGCAGGACATATGATGAACTTGGTTATTCATTGTTATTTCATTGTTAAAAAAAAATGTTTAAACTTGGTATATATTTCTATTGTTAAAGAATTCAAATTCTTTAACGAACAATAAGTGAAATTTGCTTTCTTCAACGTGACACAAAACATGAAGTGAACAAAATTGCATCCAATAGGAGCGAATCCATGTCGCTTCACAGATCACTCATGTAGGGCAAGACACCATACCAAAAGAAAACAACTCCCACTACATAGAAACGTTCTAGAAGATGGAACGGAGTCAACATGACACCAAACAAATTTCTAGCGCCGACCAGCGTCTCTGAACTATGAAGTATCACCAAACACCTCAGGGCATGTAGAAAGACAAAAGTAGAAACACATATACCAATAAATCACAATTATACCACTAAAAACTAACAAATTCGCGGAGCCGAACTAAAACACGTCTATATGGGTCCAACAATCAGCAATATTTATAGAATCTTTTTAGCATTTAAATAAAAAGTTATCTTTTAATACAAGTTTACTTGAAATATAATAATGAACTGTATATTTAGAAAAATTAATACCTGCGTGCATTTTTTTACGGTAATCAAGATGACTTGCCACATTTAAACACTTCAGACGCATACTTTGAATATAAGATTTAGTAACTGATTACAAATTACTTTCATATTTAAGTTAAATGAATAAAATTATTCTATTCCAGAAATGCCATATACTAGAAATTATTAAAGATCTGATTTCAGATTTTAGATTCTCAAGACAACCTCTTAAAAAACTTTATCGTATCAAAATTACTTGAAAATGATACCCAAACTCAGGAAAAATCGAAGCTATTGGACTTTAGGGCGAGTATCGCACTGAAAGTTTCACTTGTTGTCCATATAGGTTGTTTGCAGGTTGCACAGGTTTTCATCTGTCCTTATACCATATGGACAGATGAAAACATACCAACTCGTAAGTTTCACAACTTCTTAGAACAGTGCTTATAATAATTTTTGACATAGCCCCTAAAAGTTACGTACTCTTTATCATATATGCCTGTGATGGGATGTGAAACTGATTCACTTGCATTTTTTTTCTCACGGAGACAAGTGCTGCAAAGTATAGGTGCAGCAGTTGGTTGAGATTGTCATCCCTCGTACGCCATCTACGCGCATTGATTTAAAATTGAACAGGTAATGTATAATCGTTAGCTCCAAACGAAAACTTTTATCCGATAGAGAGCAATTCCATGCTGAAAAGACACACAAAATTATATTTTTATTATTGATTGATTGAATTGTTGTTAACGTTCTAAACGAGGTGCTGAGCTTCTAAAGACAGGTCCTAAAGATTTTGTTAAGATGGGTTCCAAAACACACCTTTCAATTGAGTTCGGCGGGAAATGAACCCGTGACCACGCGCACAAAAAGCGAACGCAATGATCTCTCGGCCACCCTGAGGTCTCTTTCTATTATTATTATTAATTCATGTTGGAATCAAGTAATGTTCCCGCAATAATAATTCTACTGTATATGACCAACTTTGCTTCAAGAGCATCGAGAACATTGTTCACTAGTCTTTACAGATTTGTAAAACTACGGTCAACTAATCGAACATGAAAATCAATTTATTGACTTTATGCATTACCCTCATTATCAGAGGAAAATTTTTACACGTCGCTTCCCTTCTTGTAACCTACAAATACATTATGTTTGACATTCCCACTTAATTGCCTTGTTATACGATTACCAAATATCAAACTTCGTTTCAATTATTTTGTTCTCTTGCATGTCCACGCCTGTACCGAGAGGTCATACCTCAGTTAGTAGAGCGCTTGCTTAGCAATCAGAAGGTGAGAACCGTCCCAGTAACCGCCCATCCTGGCTGAGGATTTTCAGGTATTTTCCTCAGTCACATCAGGCAAATGCCGGGATGGTATCCACTAACTAGGTCCTCCCTGACTAGTATCGAACATCCTTTCCCCCACACTATCCCAACCAGAGCCTGATATGCTTAAAGGCCAAAATTACTTATTTTTTAATTGTTCCCGCCTGTAAATTTTGTGGCGATAGTATCGATGCATGAATTTGCCAATGACTGAAAATGAGTCGTCTCCAGAAATACAAAATCACGGATCTATAAAAGCATCTTTTAAAAATTCGGGTTTTCCTGATTCGCTTTCACGAACTGCTCGTCGGCGAGTGCAATTCCACTATATACGTACAAATGTTTATCTCTCTTTATCTCTCCGCTCCATACCTGATTCTCTCTTTCAAAGTATTTTTCTGTTACACGATAGTATTATATAATTGGTGCATTACAGTTTTCAATATGATTATTCAATATAAATAATCTTCAGTAAACGTGTCTAATCGTTTCTCCCTGCTACAAGAAACCTATTTGGTATTTAAAACTGTTTTAAGTCAAATTTCTCTAAGTGATGCTAAAGCCTGTAATTTATATTCTTCCCCAATACACGCTCTTATATTTTTTCCTTAAATAAGACCTTTACCGCTACCTTCCCACTCCGTACCCCGAAATAGTGCTCGTCGAGAGTTATCACCAGCATTTTGTGGCGAACTTAGATCCTAGCTACCTCAACGGTTAACACAATCTAAAGTATATAAATAAATTAATTGACAGTAATTCAAAAAATAGAACCAATGTATTTAAAGAGAACAGAAAGTAGCAATTCTTTTTGCGAAAATGGAAGGAAAACTAGGAATCAGAATTAATCTATAATCATTGTCCGTAAAAGTAAAATATCTTTACTGAGGCAATTTCTCAATGTTGGAAACTGGCGGATTGATACACGAGAAAGTACCATAGAGGAGACATAAAGCGGCAATAACTCAGTTGGTAGATCGTTGGCTCAACAATCAGAAGATCATAGCAACGATCCCAGTGGCCTACCGTGACCGAGGTTTCTCTAGGGGTTTCTTCGCTCAAACCACGCAAATGCTGATATGGTGCCTGTAAAACTAATCGCTGCGGAAACTAGGTTAATCTAAAAAAGAAATAGTATGGATGAACCGTGGATAATGCTATATTTAAGGTAGTCGACATTGGAGGAAAACCCGGCGTCGGGAAGTGGCGCCCCCATCGCCCAGTCAGTTCTACTGGCTGCAATCAGCCCTGGCAGCTACCAACATCGTTGCTGCCTATGGGAAGTCCAACAGCAGGGCCAGAGTGCTTCTCCGTTGAGAATTTTTACTTCCCACTTGCGTAGGGGATTGGCGACCTCATCGCAGGTCTACGGACCACAACGTGATGAAACCATCACATAGCCCGAGCAGCAGACCATCGCTGCTCGTATACGGCGTAGGGAATTGGCGACCCCATCGTCAGGCCGGCTTCTGCTGGTTTCAATCAGCCATCGCAGCTAAACACCTAGGCTGCTTGAAAGGAGGACCAGCAGAGAGGAGTTACTTTCACATTCATTTCATTTTCATCCACAGATGACTCATCATTTCATCTCCTCTTGTGCTGTGAGTTGCGCCTCCGCGCAATGACCAAAGATATGACAGGATTTACTTGCATTGACGATGGCCCCTGGGCCCAGGGGAAAGGGGGCGGAACCATTGGATAGCGTCTAGTTCTTAACAGCAGATTCTTGGATGGTCTAGCTCGTTGAGACTGGGAAGTGCGCCACTGGGGAGCTCTTCGGACCTTTGGTCTCGCAAACACTCGGGGGAGTGGGTGTCCCAAGTATCCATCAGTCGGGAGTGCAAGTGATTTCGACGCCAAGTCATTGGACTTCGCCTCGATTTCCAGCTTGCTGACAAGGGTGATGAGGGTAGTACCCGGCAACCTCGTTGGCTCCTCAGAACGAAGAACGGAGAAGTGTGGGCATTTACGGCTTTCATTCATCATGGCTCCACCACATCCTAATAAGTCGCCTTCGGAGAAAGAGAGAAAGAGACAGAATGAAGATAAAGTCACTGATGCAAGCAAGAAGGCGCATACAGCTACTGAATCAACCAGTGACAAAGAAGGGAAAATTGAAGTAGAGGAACAGGCAAGTATCGTACCGAATATCACGCGATGTCTTGTGATTAAAGTTAAGAATGAGACAGACAATCCAGGTGATTTGAAGGGCTTATTCCCCTTTTATAATACAAAGACAACTTGCTCATGTTGCCGGCGAACTCAAACATGTTAAAAATCTTCGCAACGGCACACTCTTAGTGGAGACGTCTAGCGATAAACAAACAACTAATCTCCTGAAATTGAAGTCACTAGGTCAGTTTCAAGTTCAAGTTGAACCACACCGTCAACTGAACTTTACTCAGGGCGTGATTTCTTGTTGGGATTTGCAAGATGTCCCTGAAGAGGAGATTAAGAATGAACTTGCCAGCCAAGGTGTCGTCAATGTTCGACGAATTAAAACAAGAAATAGTGGCGAACTCCAACCCACGAGCTTGCTAATTTTGACGTTTGCCACCCCACAGCTTCCCAGGGACGTGAAGGCAGCTTTCTACTGCTTACCTGTCCGTGCTTATATACCGAGTCCGCTCCGCTGTTTTAAATGTCAGCACAATGGACACATCAGCACGTAGTGTAAGGCGATCTCTGCTGTATGTGCAATATGCGGTACCAGTAGCCATGGTGCGGATCCTTTCACATCACTGAAGCCTCAGTGTGTTAACTGCAATGGTGATCACACGGCCTGGTCGCGTGACTGTCCGGTCTTTAAGGAGGAAAAACGAATTCGAGAGCTGATGGTGATAGAGAAAATATCTGCTGGTGATGCTAAACGTCGATTAAGAGAGTCTCAGCGCACCCTTCCCTCTGGTGCGTTTTCACATGTTGTAGCCAGACTAGCAGTTAAAACTGTCTCTGTTGGTACCCAGACAGTTAATGTATCAACACAAACAGAGTCTGATGTGCATGACGACCCTCCAAAGCCGCCCAAAGGATCGGAGAGTCCTCGCAATATGCCGACACAGAGTCAGGGACAAAAACCACCTGTGCAGAGCACTAGAACTCCACGGGTTAAGACTACTTATAGTCCCTATAAAGTCCCGAGATTAATTCGAACTTCGCGTCTCGCTACAAGCATTAAGACTCTGACGAACGTTTTGTCTGCTCAATTAGCTCAGGAAGAGTCTGCACATACTATCGATGAACCAAGTTCATATTTGGCTTCAGACATGATTGCGGACCACCTGATGGATATGGATTTAATCTGGTGGGAAGGAGAGGGAGACCTAGGAATAAACCTAAACTTAAACGGTAATATTTTTACTTGTTTTTGCAGAGAGTTTTATGATTTCCGTTTATTTTATATGATTATGCTCCTTAGCTGTTCAGTTTTATAGTGTATTTTTGTTTTATCTTGTGAATTCTCATTTCAGGCTTGCTTGTTATACTGGCCATTTACACCAGTAGGCTGATTGTGAAGACCTTTTACATCTTCATCTTTTATTTGTTTTTATTCTTTTAATTAACAGCTAAATTTTGACGTGACCACGATAAGGGGCTTCCCCCGTATCGGGACGGGCGTAAGCCATAGTGCTGTTACCGCCCATAAAATTCATTTTATCTTTATCTTTATTGGAGAAAAAATAGGAAAGTCCAGGTTGGAGTCCATTCAAAGTTATAGTAGATAAGAAATGGTTAAAAAAAACAAGGGTTTGTCTCCTGTATCGCTGGCAAACATATTTGGATACACATGCAGTAAACCTGGCTCTCGATACACACGAGAGAATCCTGTTGTCAAATGGAGCTTGATGAAACAATTGACAAACACAGCAAAAACACGAGTACTTCGTTTCTGTTTATTTTCTCTATGTATTTGAGCATTCTGCTCGTTGGAGTGTGGCAAATGCTAGTAATATCGTTTGTTAATAAAGACAACGGTAGGGGAGAAGAAGTGAGTGGGGAACGAGCGTCCAGGATACCAAAATCTAAGTATTGAACAAGTGGCGTTGGACAGACGTTATACAGTTTCTCGAGGGAGGATTGGCGTACGTAGATGTGCACTGCAAGTTGTGAGTCCTGCTTTGTATAAAGTTTATGTAATGTATTACCTCGAAAGAAAACTATGCAAAGTACCACACCATGCTTTACCCCGTCTTAATTATTTACTCGATATTAACATTCTAAATGAGCTGGAAAGCTTGTAAGGACAGAAACTACTCCACTTCTTGGTCAAGTGGACTCCGAACCAGTCCTACCGAGAAGTATTCAAATATTAGAATGTTCGAAATGCCAGAAATAATGGGATATTCGAATAATATGAGTTTTAGTTCTGACGTACTTTCATTGGCACGTATATCATTGGTGTTCAACCTCAGTTAATTTTCCATAGCCTCATCCTGAGATCCTCACCATTTTGAATACTCAGTTTTTCCTCGCTCTCATCCAACCTCTACCTCACGTAACCTCAATCTACCGAGCAGCCGTAGTTCAGTAGTAGAGCATTCAAGTAGCATTCGAGCCTTCGTGGGTTCGATCCCAGCGACCGCCCATCCTGACTGAGGATTTTTCAGTTTTTCCTCAGTCACATCAGGCAAATGCCGTTTCATCGTTTCCCCTCCCCTATTCCGGCATGAGCCTTGGATGCCTGAAGACCATAAATAAATATCAAATTCAAACTGAGTCAAATCTGAAAATTATGATGAAACTTCAATCTCGACCCCACTCAACCTCAGCCTCACGACGAAACCTGAACCTGGATCTCCTCAAACTCACGAGGAACATGATCCCCAATCTCATTACAACCTCACGATTAAGTTCCAATCTCGACCTCACTCAACCCAATCTTGATCTGACTCAATCTCAACCTTATAATGAACCTCGACTTCATAACCTCATAGGGAACATGAACGCCAATCTCTTTCAACTTCACCATGAAACTTCAACCTCGATCTCACAACCTTAAGCTCGTGTCTGGAAGTCTAGGAAAGATGATGTTTAGATTAGAACCCGCGAGGTCGACGTTGAAGTTACATCGTGATGTTGAGCTTCCATCGTGAGGTTGAATCCAAATTTCCATCTTGAAATTAAGGTTGAGGTCGAGGTCGAAGTTCTTTCCAATGGTTGAGGTTGAAATCCCACCATGATGTTGTGATTCAGTGAGGTCAAGGTTGTAGTTGCATCGTGAGCTTTAGCTTGAGTTTTGTCGGTATTGAAGTTCCATCATGAGGTTGTAATTCACAGTGTGGTCGAGATTGAGGTTCATCCCTAGATTGAGATTGACTGAAGTTGATGTTAAAGTTCCATGATAAGGCTGAGTTACGTTAATGTGAAAGTTCCATCGTAAGGTTGAGGTTGAGTTTGAAGTTCTATCATGAGTTGGGCATTGAGTGAAGTCGAGATTGAAGTTCGATCGTTAAAGTTGATGTCCTATCGTGAGGCCTAAGTTGATAAGGATCTGAGGTTGTGACGGGAGATAAAAGTTCAATCGTGAAGTTGATGTTCAGTGAGGTCGATGTTGAAGTTTCCATGAGTTAAAGTTGAGAGGGGATTGAAGTTTAACTTCCATAGTGAGGTTGGAGTTGAGTAGGTCGAGGTTGATATTTCATCGTGAGGTTGAAAGAGGTTGGAGTTAAAGTTCTATTATGAGGTTGAGTTTAAAGAATTTTCGTGGAGTTGAGGTTAAAGTCCTATCGTGAGTTGAAGTTACGTGAGGTCGAGGAAGTTCCATCGTAAGTTGAGGTTCATTATCTAATGCATATTATTCAAAATCTGATGTAATTCAATGGACGCATGTAGATTTCTATATGTAGAATTTAAAATAGGTTATCAACACTGACAAATGTGGTGATTTGAATCCTGGACATTCATAGTATGTGTCCAATAATATATGTGCCAATTTTGGAGTGGATATGTTCAACGACATAGAATTAACTTTTCAAATAATTTTTAAAATAGGTTAGCAACACTGAAAACCTGGACACAATATCGGACTTGGACTTCTATGCACATGCATGCAACGTTTGATGTATATTAATGGACAGGTACAATTTTGTATAAATAACATCCATTTTTACATACATTCTTATTATAGGTTGACAAAGTAAGAACAGAAATGCTTGGGGACGAGGACATCCGCAATATTTTTCTATTATGTTGCATAATGTTTATGTACTTGTCTTTTACATGCCATGTTTCAGTCGGTTACTTCCCGGAATTGGGATAGACAGTAGGAAAACACACCGGTTCGATACACCCTACTGGGCATCCTGATTGATGTTGTCCAGGGCACTCGTCAGTCGAACTAGTCAACTAGACGAATGAGACGATAGTACTTCAACTAACATCGTGGCATCACTGTGTCCAGAAGTAATCGCCAAAGGGCTTCATCGCTCGGACAGGCTAGGCCGAAGTTCAACCAGAAACATGATGAAGAATAGTATTTTGATTATTATGCGATGAAACAAAATATTCTCATTCAATTTTCAAATAGCATCTTTAACCAGTCTGTTAAAATTTATTATATGCCGTCCCACTAATTGACTTCAGCAGACGTTTAGAGTCAAGGTGTTTGAATTGAATAGAATTAATTTATGACCTTGATGAAATTATGGCTGAGGTCAAGATAGGGTTGGGAAGGAGATGCGGTAAGGACTCAACGTCAATTTGAAGGTGTCCTCCCTGCTCGTTGCGAACCCCGACTTCACTCAACCTCAACACGGAACTGAAACCTCGATCTGAAAATAAAATTTCAACATCAAACGCATGATGGGACTTCAAACTCGACCTCGCGCCTTGAAGTCTAGGTCAGATTACGTCGAGGTTGGACCTGGCGAGGTTCAACACCTAAGGGCACTATTAAATTATTGAGCTTGCTGAACAGTTTCCTTGACGTATTTTAGTATCGAGCTTGCTGATCAGTTTGCTCCAGGAGCATGCCCTTGAGGAAGTTTGACGAATTTTTACTATTATACTGTCGAGCTTACTGATCAGTTTCCTCGACAAGCAAGCAAGCTCGTCAGTGTAAGGCGCTATTACATTGTCGAGCTTGCTCGTCGAGAAAGCTCGGGCAAACAAGCGAGTCAACAACTCGAGGTAGAAGTACTTAGAATAATTTTATTATGTTTACAGACAGCTTCCATTCCGATCACACCCAGCCCTTGTGGATCAGACAGTAATGTCGAAGGCTTTGGAGCGGTAATTGGTAGGAACGTGGGTTCGAACCCCACGGTCGACTATCCTGACAAAATTTCGACGGTTTCACCAGTTACAAGAACTACTTTGTAAGTTAACTGTTGACTTGCTAATTAAGTCTTGTAATTGCCAAACGTTGCGAGATATTAAACAATGTTTCATCCGAAAATTGTTAAAATTTCAAAGAAAGCAGAATCAGCCACTGTTTCTGTTAAAAATTTTGAAATTGCGCCCCACTAACAATATTCGCGTTACGCCCCGGTTTTCGAAAATTTCACCGTTTGATTTCGCATAACACATAAACGGGAGCAAAATCGACCCCCCTTTTTGTTACATCTTCGTAGAGGTATTCCGACACGCCACTGTTTTCAGAGACATCAACATGTGATTCCTCACATGCACTTTGGTATTAACATTTTTTGTTTTAAAGATATCTGTGGACTAGGAGCTGAGTTATGGCCCTGTTACTGATTTCCAGAATCACCCTGTTGATTCATCGGTAGTATGTATGTGTGTGTGTGAAAAGTTTTAAGTTGATTTTCTATGTGGAAGTAGGTCAAAATTAGCTTATAAAATTTTACCCTTACTAACAATTGAAGTTAAATGAAAGCTTACAAAAAGGAAGAAAATACTAGTAGTTTTCTTTCGTGTGTAAGCTCACAACAGCTCGTTTACTATGAAATGACTCATGCTACAAGTTCTCACTTCGACGTCAACGCCTGGCATGTCTATCAGGCTTTGCTACGTAACACACCTGCCCTCGCCTGAAAGAACAGAACTTTCTTTGTCTAAGGGAACGCATGATTTCCTTTGTTAAACATCAAACAAGACTTGTTAGTAAATTACTAATAAAAGAGAAAATCCTTTGACACTATTTCCTACTAGTCGTCTTGAAACATAATGCTAATGTTTATACTTTGTGTAGACCTTGCTTTTAACCTTTTTTTAGATATCTTTAACACTCAGAAATGAGTTTTAAGTCCCTTTGTAGTGAAACTATAGAAAAAGAGTATTCTAATCCCGCTCATGATATCCGTCCGTGTCCAGAATATAAATCTCAGGAATTACAAAGTGTAGAGTGATGCGTAGGTGTCGTTGGAAATGGCTTGACTAGACTCAGAGCTCCTGGAATCGTCCTGATTGGTTCAGTAGTACAGTGTTTTCAACCCATTTTTAAAAACTATTAGTTATAATTGGTTCCATTGAGTTTGACCTAGCTGCGCCGAACTTGGCATAAACATTATTCGACACAATACAAAAAGAGGTCGCCTGCGTCTCCATGCAACCTACTTACCAGTGCTGCCAGCCTATTTTATATGAAATTACATTTATTCTCAAATTACTTCCACTATTTTAGTCATAGAAGCGCCAAACTTACCATAAATATTATTTGACACAATAGGAACATACTAGTGCTGTCAACCCCTGTCAAAATATATCATGAACCATGGTGTGCAGAGAGATGCTTGAGGTATCGTTCGAAAGGTCTTTGCTAAACTAGCTCAGTCAAAGTGTCCATGCATGGACAAAGATAGGCATCCGGTGTACAGGAGGGCTTGCCATAGAACTACTTACATAATTATGTAATAATAATACAAATTATTATTTTCTCTAAGCGATAAAGGTAAATAAAATAGCGAGCATTTGCGTGTATATACAAAAGTAAGTTTCGTAGGTAGCGACCCACCTAGCAATATCCTCTTGAATCAAGCTTGTGTTTGCCTGGAACGTCAAACCACAAGTAAAAAAGTTGAATCATGCTTGATTTTCCAAAGGCACTAAGTGCCTTGTTCAGGCAAGGGAATCGATAAATTGGGTTGTTAAGTTCAAGCATATTTTACCTAGTAAAAAATCAAGCTTGAAATGTACTTTTCGTATCACGTGAAGCCTAACAAGGCAAAATTAAGGGAATTTCCATCATGAATCAAGAAACATTGCTATCTGGGTGTTCGCCCCCCGATTACTTAGATCTAAATTCCCTAATAGTTGAAGTTAGGCATATCTCTATGGAGAAAGGCGAAATACAATAGCGAACAATGGTGTGTAGAAGCATACGCAACTTTCTTAAGGCGCCAGGGGCCAATGGGCTTACCCCCATACTACTTACATGAAATTTCCCTAACAGTTGAATATAAGCTTTTCTATAAGGGAAAAAGTGAAATATAATTATCTAATCATTGAGTTTTCCCAGGAACTCAATGATTCCAGCCCATGCCAAAAATATATTCCATGTACCAAATAATATCAAGGGATTGGAGCTTCTGCGATTGTGGTGGAATCGCAGCTCTAACTTGTTTAGAATTGAGACGGGAATGAAACTTCGAGTGTATTTTATAACGCACATTTGGTATCTTTACTCGAAGAACAAAATGGCTTTCCAGCACAATAGCAGCTGGAATCTTACAAACTCAACTCAACTTTTCTTTGCAACGTATACTGTAAATAAACTATTTACCTTGTCGGGTCATAAATCTGTCCCAAACTTGTACGAAAAATTCCAGTAGTTAGGAATGATGTATGAAAATAACCTAGCATTGATGTAAAACGGTAATATTTGTACGGTAAACTTACAACACCATTGTTTTCCTTAGTTTCTTGCAGAGTGAAGATGGAATGGAGAAAGAAAGATTATCGTATCGCACTTCTGGCCTTACAGCGGACACACTCCGACGACTATCTTTAAGTTACTGCGGAAACTGACCTTACACAAAAATTTGTTTATCGCACCATACAGCGATATAATGAAACATCGTGTATCGAGGATAATCCTCGCACTGGTAGACCTCGCATTTTTGTATGGAGACCTAGAAGAGGAAATTTACGTAAAGCAACCAGAAGGCTATGGAGATGGTTCTGATCGAGTATGCAAGAGTATACAATCTGAAGAAAAGCTTAAATAGTCTAAAACAAGCACCTAGATGTTGGAACAAGAAATTTGTCAATTTTCTATTAAGAAGAGCGAAGCAGGCTCGTTTCATTTCATCAGGGAAAGTGAATTTGGCCAGGTACTGATTGTCTTATATGTTGATGACGGACTTGTAGCAGGGTCAAACTAACATGAAGTAAAAGCATTCTTAGAAGAACTCAAAGAAGAGTTTAAAATCATTTCAGAGAAGCTTCATACTTTTTAGGCTTAGAGATAGTGAAGAAAAGTAATGGTGATATTAAAGTCAATCAACATGCATACACGAAGAAAATTTTAGAAAGATTCAAATTTGAGAATTGCAGACCAGAATTTTACTTTCGTAAAAACCAAAGATTCAGGTGAAGAAGGAAAAGATGCTAGGACTTACCCTTATCATCAAGCTGCGGGAGTTCTTATGTACCTTATGCTAGAAACCAGACTTGACATTGCTTACTCTGTAAGTTTTATCTCTAGATCATTGGAAAATCCTACAGAAGAGGACGTAAAAAGACTGAAAAGAATATTTAGGTATCTAACTGGAACAATTGAGTTAGGAATTGTACACAGTTCAAACAAAAACTTTCCATCATTAGAGTGCTACAGCGATTCAGACTTTAGTGATTGTCAAAAGACAGGACGATCAACTACAGGAGTATTCTGGAGTTGCCATTAGTTAGATGAGACAGAGCATGGTCACTACCTCGACTACAGAAGCTGAATTAGTAGCAGCTACAGAGGCAGCCAAAGAAGTTAATTGGTTGATGAGACTGTTCCAGGAAATTACCTGTTGAAATCAGACACCTGTCATTCAAGTTGACAACAGTACAGCTGTGTAATTATCTGAGAATCCGGAACAGTACAGCTGACCTAATGACGAAGCCTTTAATAAAAAATCGCTTCTCAGAACTTTGTAAAATAATAGGTTAAATAATAGGTTTAGTTAATTGGGCTTATTTAGCATATTGTATATATATATATATATATATATATATATTTATTTATTTATTTTGTGGAACACTTTCTGTCTCTTAAGTCTGAGTACACTCCAAGCATTCGCCTGACGTGACTGAGGCAATCCTTACCAAGGAAGGTGAATACCGAGAGAATACTCCGGTAATGTACAATTACTATGAAGCCTCCAAACAACCGGGTTCAAGGAGGTGAATATCCTTTCCAGTGTTCGTCTAGTGAACCTGACGAAAACCTTACCTTGAAGCGACAATATTTGGTAGGATATTCTGGGACGACGTAGCTGAAAGGTAGACATTAATGGAGGAATTGACACTAGGAACCAAATGGAATAATAAGCTCAACTCAAAAAAGGTGGGTTTATTAATCCTAGGACTGAACACTAATCATGGGAAAACAGGCGGAACGAGTCCCACAAGTGGCAATGAATTCCATACCAAGCATTCCGAATCACAGTTCCACTTACCAGAAAGAGGGCTCAGACAGGGATCGCTGGCTCCGACGTTCCCCAATTCCAACAAGGTTCCAAACCATGCATAGAACAGGTAGCTCGCTAGTTGAAAAATGGCGCCCAATTCATTCTGTCCCATAGAATGACTGGCTTTATGGTGCCCAAACGGGCAGGTCACAACAGCAGGACTTGCCTAATTCGAGCAATGCAGCGCAGGCTCACAGTGATCTCTCTCAACTCTACTCGGTAGGCTCGCTAACCTCTCTTACTCTCTGTCTTGCTGCCTCGATATTTAACTCCAATCCGGGAATGCAGGAATTCCTTCCGTGTAGAGCCAACGACCCTGGCGTGACAGTACAAATAGCATCATATCTGAGCTAGAAACAGTGGTGGCTTCGAAGTGTGTTGTCCCATCCTGTCCATATCCCCCCATCTAAATTTAATCAGTTCCCGGTGATTAAGAAATAGATGAAAGGGTAGAGACTGAGATCCGCTGTGACAGTCTTACCATGATTAGAGTTCAAAATTGTGCAAAATTGACTTTTTATTTAAAAACCTTCTTCGCTTTTTAAGTGTGTTATCCCTTTTCCCCAAAATAAAATAAAGCAAAAAAGTCCAATCCGTTGAAAAGATACAAAAATAAAATGTTTAGTGTTTACAAATGTACTCGAAACACCACGTGGTGTAAGGCAGCGGCCGATATTACTAGACGGAAACGCTTATACGTAAAAGGACTTCTTCCTGGCAGACATCTTGACTTACCGATGTGAGTTCCGTAGAGTTCCACGTGAAAAAATAAAAAGAGAAAACAAACACACGTGAATCAATTAATGTAAACACATACAAACATGCCATTGCAGTCCTTGAGCTGCTTGCTTACACTTTTTGTCCAAGCAATAAAACAAGACGGTAAAAGAAAAAAGAGAAAAAATGTCATCTTTATCAACAGTTCTGGTGACACTATCGTGAGCCGTACCTTCGTTGCTGCTTTTCATCATTCGTTTGTCTCTTTCTAGTAAAAGTCTAAAATGACGGAAAATAAAAATAAAAAAACTGGTCAATATTATTTACACATATACACTTCACTGAGTGTTCGTAAATCTATTGTCGCATGTAGAAACATGTCCTTCATTACAACGTAGGCTTTCACTTAGGTAGATAAACTAGTGTACAAAAGAGAGGAGGAGGGGATAGATAGGAGGTAGAAAAGTACAGACAAAGATTTGCTCGAATTGGAAAGCGCAGGAGAGTAGAATCTGATTCTTTCTTGCTTTACTTCATTACCATATGGAAGGCCCCGTAACATACGTTCATAAGAATAACATACACTGTAGTATAAAATGGGAGGGGGTTAGGACAAAAATTGGGAGGTGATTCCAAAGCACATGGAGGGTTAATTTCTGAAAAGAAATGAGCATAGAAGCAACTGTTGGATCCATTGATTCTACGTGCGATTGCAAGAGCAATGTCCGATTTCATAATGCGGGACTAATAACTTATATCTGAGAGTTTAAGATGAACCCGTGACCTAATGGCACACATTTTTGAATAACCTATTCAAGATCTGTGGCGATGTAAACAAAGACAACTCGTACTCAACCTGAAGTGCTGACTTCGGTAGGAAAAATATTTCTAACGTGAATTTAACCAATAATCCTTACTCGTAAAAAATAATAAGAAAGCACAAACAACTCGTTGCTAGACAATCCATAGTCAATGTAAACTTTTCCTGACAACGAACTGAACTTTGAATTCTGTCTATGCAAGACAACAGGAAAGAGCTCCGTAGAAAAAAATCAGCGTCCACATACGAAAGCATGATCAGCACAATGTAATAACTTCACGTAACAACAACGAAACTACTGCATCAGTAAAAACAACGGAAGGAGAGGGGCTGAGAGAAGAATTTGTCGATGCCGACTGGCACACGGCGAGAAAACAAGAGTCAATGAATTTACAATAAATTTCTTAGAGCTTGAACCAAACTCATATCTTGGAACATAATAACAATCTTACACCGTAGATGTAGCACCGATTTCAACGAAACTTGCAAAAAAGAATCCAAAATTTTTCCAATACAATGCTGTCAAGTATTTTTTACTTAAAAACACCTAAATTAGCGGTAGACATTTCTACGACCCTACAACACTAGTGTCAACAAAAAGCACCGCTTTTGTCGAGCACCTACGCATACACACTGAAAAATTGCAGGAGATAAACTTGCTGGCTATTTAGAGAAATTCTATAATCGATCGGCACGGAATTCCGCAAGAGCGAACTTACCAAAATGCAGGTGACCACATCATTCGGCCTGGTCCTCGTAAACAAATTCCCATTCACACAACTATTTGCTGAAAGAACACGCTTGCAACCTATAGACCCATACAAACAATACGATGATCACTACGAAGACGTCCTACGCCGTTACGCGAAAAACCCATCCCCAGACAACACACAGACATCCAATGGATATCCTTAGAGGACATGTCGAATGTCCATAGGATGTTCGTAAAAGGTCGCGCGGACGTCCAATGGATGTCCGTAGAACATCCGTACGCAACTCCCTTAGACATCCGACGGACGTACTTTTAGGTCCGCAACGGATATTTGAATGACTAATATAGATATCCATCGGACATCCGTACGCACGGTTTTAGGACATTCTACGGACGTCCTTTTAAGGTCCGCAACGGATATTTGGACTAATATGGATATCCATCGGACATCGTAGGCAAGGTTTTTCGACATTCTACGGACGCCCTTTTTAAGTCCGCAATGGACATTTGAAGGACAAATACGGATGTCATCGGACATCCGTAAGCACGACTTTTCGACATTCTACACAGTAAAAAATAGCTGTGTTAATTCAACACAGTGCGGTGTCCCAGCGTGACTACCACTTTTGTGTGTTAAATCAACACAACACACGGTGTTGATTTCAGTACTGGGAGAAAAAAATTACATCCGCAGCTAAATTTGAACATGTGTTGCTCAG
The DNA here is from genome assembly GCA_022664845.1 of Lepisma saccharinum. NCBI lineage: Eukaryota > Metazoa > Arthropoda > Insecta > Zygentoma > Lepismatidae > Lepisma > Lepisma saccharinum. The sequence goes on along the minus strand of JAGDQP010004667.1, from coordinate 64,268 downwards.
TTAGATATCGAGCGTCTTATCGACTTCGCTATATGACAGGCAGAAACAGTACTAGATTGAAACAATATAGATGATAAAAAATCTTACTGAACCTCAAACACAAACAAAGTTACTTTCACGACTTATGCCATGGTTTAATCACTTTTCCATTGGTCAATTAGGGATCACAATCCCCATTTATTGAGAATATGTTCCATTTCTATGAAAGCAAGCGCAGCATTTGACATGTTGTTAAGATAAGAAAGCAGGAATGCTGCTCAAGTATTTGGCTGGCTGTCATCATCTTGCTTGCTTTCATAGAAATAGAATATTCTCAATGAATGAGAATTCTGGTTCTCAATTGACAAATAGGAAGTGATTAAACCATGGGATAAGTCATGCAAGTAACTTAGTTAGTTTTGGAAATTCAGCAACATATGTTTGAACCCATACGTTGTTCAAATCTACTGCGTAGTCGTTTAATTCAAATGTTGTTAATTAAATATCGTTCGCATCTAGTGTTTTTTTCTGTCTGACTATTTAGCTAAGTCGGTAAGACGCTCGACATCTAACTGAACAACACATGTTCAAATCTAGCTGCGGACGTATTTTTTTCTCCCAGTACTGAAATCAACACCGTGTTTTGTGTTGATTTAACACACAAAAAGTGGTAGTCACGCTGGGACACCGCATTGTGTTGAATTAACACAGCTATTTTTTGCAGTGTACGGATGCCCTTTTTAGGTCAGCAACATACATTTATAGGACCTGTATAGAGATGTCCATCTGACAGCAACGAATTCATAATTCCTTTCAATGTCCCATCCAGGCCCGGTAACGGAGTAACGGTATTGCAAAAATGACATGAAAATGTCTATCCCCAACTTATTTCACGGGCGCCGGAAGAGTTCCTGTCATTAAAAAGGAAAGTATATATTCACAATGCTATCTTGAAGACGCTTACTCGGTCAGAGTTTATTACTAACTGAGATAGCTTCTATCACCGGATAAATAAATACAATACAGCGAATTGAAACACACGACCCATTTAATTCCATGCAATATGATAAACACAATGTTACAAATCATAAAAGACACGGTATACGCTAAATATTATTTAACCTGCAGAACATGGGTGGATTTAAAACATAAGTGGGCGTCTAACTCACTCTCACTGTCTTAAACACAAATGAATAATGTACAGTATATCTTAAGAGGACTAGCAGTGCAAGAGGAAATACTGCAAACCCATTGCAGGCCAGGGTCGTAAATTGAACAAATTGTTACAAAAATGAACGGCTAATAAATATGACTTGCATTGTATAGTGTACCAGGGATAATGTAACGTAACCTATTCTAACCTAACCTAATCTATCCTAAACTAATCTATTCTAGCTTAACCTAACCTATCCTAAACTAACATAACATAACCTAAACTAACCTAACCACACCTCACCTCATTTTACCTAAACACACGTAACCACACTAAACCCTATGTAAGTCAAATGTATAGAATTTTAAATGCGTAAGTTTAAAAAAACAATCTAATCTGACTTTTCTAACCTAACGTAGCCCTATGTCATTGAAGTGTCTAGAATTTCAAAATGCGTAAATACTACGGCGTAAGAGAGAGATCGTTTGCGAAGATTCCAAGTGGAAGAAGCAATGAAAGTAATACGTGTATTTTCATATGGTTGTTGTGGTGTATATAGTGAAGAAATACCGTTAAAACGCGTTTGTCGTCGTAGCGCCCTAAGTTGTGAGGTAAGGAGGAGGAAAGGAACAAGCGTTGTAAGTTTCAACATTCTAGCATTAAATTCTGTCTGACGCCCAGTTGCACAATCTGCACGTTTATGGAACTTAAAAGCGGCCTTCCCGATAATGTTCCATAGATAATTCGCTTCCCCCGTATATTATGCAGCGGGTACTCTTACGGTAAATAATGAAAGACGAAAATAAGAAAAGACACTGTTTTTGTTAAGTTCTTTGTAAATTCAGTAGTGTGTAATGTACTGTTTTGTACTTTAACATTATATTGGTAAACCTATGTTTTAAAATTTGTTTATATTAAAATAAGTTGCTCTTTTAACGTGATGTACAATACCAAACTACAGTATGTCAATCACTGTTTCTTGCCTAACCGAATTTTCGTTTAACCGAATCACCCTTGAACCCATCAGATTTAGTTAGATGAAACTCAAGTGCATATAAGCAATTTTAATACTATAAACTAATATCATCACTGCAATTCTTCAGTTTTTCTTAAAATAAAAACGTTACACGAAATATAAAAACCTACTCCCTCGGCTGGAATAAACAAAAACAAATGAAAGAGCGTTTCACCAATAGCGTTTCAACAAATGACGAACAGATTACGTTTCTGGTAGCTAATTTCCTAAAATCATAATAGGAAAATTTATTTTAGGTATCGCAAGAAATTTACAGGTTCCTTGCCAAATATCTATCCAAGCCTGCAGTTAAAAAAAGCATTACACCAAAATAACTCTAGCCCACTCATATTTATCTGAATTTTAATATTAGCATCTGGAAATTGACCTTTAATAAAGAATAACAGGGAAGCGACTCCATCATTAATTGAGAACCACCGCGATACTTGGAGGGACTGCCGAAAACTGGGAAATCTCAGCCAAGGTGGCCATGCAGTTTCTGACTTAAACTTGGAACCTTCTGAATGTGTGCGCATGAAACACCAGCTCTCTAATAATAAAATAGGAGTATTTTAGACAAAATTAAATAGCAGATATTCCCAAATAATTAGTTGTACGTCAATGCTCAGAGATCAAAGATAGTACATATTTTCTCCACTTTCCTCACATTGTTTCTTTTCGTATGAGTTAAAAATAGCAGGAATAGTTTTTCATACTTATATCTGGAAGAAAAATACTGTACATTGAAGGACATAAAGAGGATGTCCGTAGGATATCCGGGTTGGATATAATTTGGACGTACTGCTTCCGATGTTCAACGGACATCCCATGGATGTCTCATGATATCCCGGATCTCTTCGGACATTCGGGACGTATTTTGGACATCCGACGGACGTCCGGTGATGTGTGGGTCGACACGCTCTGAACAAACATTTTCGAGCAACAACTGATATCTCGTTACCAGAAACGCCATTAGACTGTCAACGAAAACTGGCCCATGTCCAGCCATCAGGCAAACTACCAATGGATCACAAAATGGGAATCAAAAACTTACATACTCAGAAAATCACTCACACACAAAAAGGTGTCTTCAAAATTAAGGAAGCATGCCTCAAAATGACCATAAGAATGTATGAATCCCAGAACGCACAAAGATGCACTCTTATGTTACGGTAATTTGACTTTTAAAAGGAAAACAAACAAGTGTGCTATAATTGAAAACAATCGGTGGCAGTCAAAATTTCCGAAAACAAGTACTTACTAATTTCAAAAACATTGCTTTAAAACATTTAACATACGCGTTATATTTCTAAAAATTTTAAGCATGAATTTAGCACATGTGACCTTAGGCAAACTTGCCTAAATATCTTAAATTAACTTGTCTTTGATGCATGTTACTGGAAAAGACTTTACAAAAAACGCTCCACCTTATTCATTTAATTATTGAGATGAAACAACGACCTCACGGAGAAGAAAAAGAACTCTAGAAAAAAACTCGTTTTTGAGATAACCACATGCCTATTTCCAACCGATACGCAACGTCCTTGTGATATCAGCACAGGAACTTGGGACTTTGCTTACCTCAGCGCCAGCTGAAAGAAAACTAGGTTTCATATTGCTTATAACTGTGCATACTGCATTCCATACAATACTAAAACTTGCAGTTACATTTATTATTGTACTAAAGACGTTTAAACGATATTAGGGCCTACTACAAACAAAACGAAAAAGCAAAAAGAACTATTGTGCTGAATTTCCGAAAAATAAACACAAATTTTACGGGGAAAATCACCCAAACTTGTTAAAATACGGAAAGTAACGTGGTTTGTACTACATATCGTGAGAAACGTGGCCTGTAACTTACAGGAGACAACATGTTATCCTTCACTTGTGCACCACAGGGGTGATTCTACGTATTTGGTCTAGGGGCACCTTGCTTTTAGTGTCCTTTACAACATGCCATTTCTTGTATGTGGCTTTCGGTAACGTGTACCGTGATGGCAGCCGTTCTACCATAGTTTCACCCTCCGAGATGTTGCTTAGATCGCTAGAGCACTGCCTCAACATGGCAAAATCTTACAGGGTGGGCTGCTTTTGCCAGCCTCCATAAAAAAACAGGACAAGGTGGGTGGGTTTGGGAGAAAATTATCCACCCAAAACTGGTTTGAAACATACGTTCTACACAAAATACACATCTAAAACTACAAAAAAGAAACTTAGGCTGGGTTGGTTGGAGGGGCAAAAACAGAACTCTCAACCACGCTCTGTTAACAAGACTAACTCCCGGTCGCATAGCAGGCACGTGCCTTCTTCTTCTCTGTGAATGCATGATTAATGAGACGTTAAAAATGGCAAAAACGTTTTTGGTTACGTTGTACATTTCGCGGATAAAAATGTGAAGACTTCTAAATGTAGTCCAAGAGCTGGAATTCGTGATTAAAACTGGTTTATCTACAATTCGGTCTATGAGAAAGTAGACTAATTCGAGTCAATGCTCGACAAATCATAAGAAGAGAGACAAGGAAAGCAAAATGTAAAAGTGTGAAATATTTTATTATTATGGAGACGATTCCTGCATTTTTTTATTGGGCACTCTTAGTTACTGATAGCATATAATTGGAAGGGAAGTACATATTGATATAATTTATAATAAAGTATTAAATTATGTTTACTTTATAAACAAACAAAAATGAATATATTTAATTACTAAAACAATAGTATTGCTCTTTTAGTAAATTTGGCTGCGTAAAGATACACGGGTTAATTGAAAAAGCTGTATGTACAGGATGCTCCAGAATAAGTGGGAACTATTGCGGGAGGTGGTTCTGTGGGTCATATAGACGAAACATGTTCACCTAAAATATAGGTCAGAAGTAGATAGTTTACCCACTAGATGGCTCTGAATTTATAAATAATGAAAAAGCACATTTTTATGCATCCGAGGGATTAGAGGATGGGCGTGTCATTGAAGGAGATATCAATAAAATTGTCCTCAGTGGCTAATGCATCCCAGTTAGTAGTGATGCTCCGCATTATTACAGGACAGGCTCAAACGCCAACACGCAAAACCACAACAACAAATGACTTCACCTGTAATGCACAGTGGTAAGGAGTAGTGGACCCATGCACAATAGGAATTCAGAAGGCAGTATCCGAAAAGTTCCATGCACACGATTAGTAGTAGTAGTAGTATGAGTAACTGTAAGAGCGGTCGGTACGCTCTACATTCACTGACAAATAAACAGAGCACCAAACCATGGAAAAGAGTAGTAGTCGATGTTGCGTACGATATTCGTATTGGCAATGCCCACAGGTAATGATAAACCGCCAACCAGCTATTGGTGGTTATCGTAATTACAAGGCTGCTGCTATAAAATCTTGGCGTACAGGATAGGTCCAAACGAGTACCATACCTACCTCCCACGTGCGCATAAAGAGAAGGAAATACGCCAAAACCAAAAAACCTGATAATGCTACACCACATAGAAGCAACGCCCTCCTACAGGAACTGATCGGTAGCTAAGAGACGTAGTTAGTAGTAGAAGTGTCTGAGATATTGCCCACAAATACGTTTCGCTGGCAATTACGTTGCTCCAGGCATTGGGCTCGTACTAGTAGTACACCACCGCTGGTAGAAACATGTAGATGACTGGTAAACATGATCCAACACAACTACCGAGCGTTGGTCTGGAACACGGTCGAGTTGGCGGTGGAGTAGCATTACAAAAATAGACATATTAGTAGTAGTTGCGGAGTGGCAGCGTTGCGCGTGGACGCGTGACTGTACATACATACAAGCAATGTTGCGGAAGTAGTAGTGGAGTACATACAAGTGTTTACAACAGTCTACAGTTGGCAATGGTAATGAAACCAAACTCAGACCACATCAATGCATTATTTGTATGTGTATGTATACGCAGGTCGACGACCATGCTTGCTGCACAATACTAAAACAACAAACCGATTGTCAACGTGGCTGCGTAAAAAGATGATCCCTGTAGTTTTTAAATTTTTTTTTATATGGGCCAGTTTAGTAACTTTGGACTTCGGCCCGTCACGATTTGCCTTTAGCTGTTAAGTGTTAAAATCCACACCCATGCCCCTGCCGGGACTCGAACCCGGGACCGTTGAGTATGATCCCTGTAGTGTTTACACACATACAACCAACGCTTGCGGTGGTGGTATAGTACATACAAGGTTTCGAAAACAGTTGTCAATGGTAACGTAATCAAGCGCAGACCTCATTGCAATGCATTATATGTATGTATGTACACGCAGGTCGATGAACACGGTTGCTGCACACTGATAAGACAAAAAAACGATGTCAACGTTGGTGCGTAAAATGATAATACTAATAAGATTGATCCTGTAGTGTTTACATATACAACCAATTATTCAGAGGTACTCTAAACAAAGCCCCTATAACAATGCATGCTTTGTACGTGTGTGTGTGTGTATTGTCATAGAAAGAAAGAGAAAAGACCGCCTAGGCGTGCCATTCATAACGATGGTATGCAGTAATAATAATTTCCTTCCTGTAAACATGGTGCCGTACCAAACCTTGGCAGGACGCAAATAATATGAGCAACGTACGTTAAATATATATTTATTCCACTACGGTGATAGACAACGGTTAAAAAATCAAACACAATCAGAATCGTGGATCGTAGACGTCCAGCACCCTTATAGGTGCATACACACTATACATATATGCCCAAGGCAACTACGAACATCGGGACCCCTCCAGCTAGAGGTCTATGTAACACACAGGGAAGCACATAGTACATGATTCAAAACAGTACACCGTTTTGTACAATGTCACTGGACTGATGCACCACCACACATTGCGGTGAAGTCCTTTAAGAGGAGTTTACCAATAACCTTGGTAACTTCATGATCCAACAGGAAGTACAACCCGCACTCAAAAGCAGTACGGGATGCACCGTGGCTATGGTTCCGGACATACACACTGTAGAGCGCACACACGTTGGTCGGATCCAAAATGGTTTTCAACGTATGGTCCTGGCCAATGGGCGGACTGACAGACATGATGGAGCATATCACGACCGTGGTAACAACAGCCGCCGTACACTAGTGGTAGCCGATAGGAGGTCCACTGGTCCAGAGCAGTCCACAGAAAGCATTCCTATATGATGACTGACAAACACTCGCACACAGACCACAGAGTGACTGCACAGCATCGTTGTCCATAGTGGCACCAAGACAAAGTTAGGAAGAGGGAAGGTAGACACGGAGGACACTGGTAGGCATTGGTTAGTAGTAAGCGAGGTCACCCCGATCCTTGCGCCAGCAGAACGCAGTAAGACGGTCCAGATGGTAATCGACATCCCAGCAGCAAACGCAGGGTGGCAGCAACCTCCGTTCGAATGATGGCTGACGTAAACTGTAAACAGTTCGTTGGTGTACAGGTCACCGCGAAACACAGACTTAACCCAACGAGGAAAGGTTATTGGAAGTCCAAATACACTCCCGGGACCCGGACACCGCTGAAATGACCGAGATACACGTGTTCATACTGGCTAGGCCTACGATGTTTGCATCCGTGGCACAAAATTTCTAAAACTGACTACCACAGCTCCAAAGCGGTCCACAGACACCCCTCATCAACGCTGTTGAACGTACACGTACAGGCTAGCCCCTGTAGCTTGGCCTCCTCTTCCGTCTTGGCTGCAACGTGGCATAGCTCACGTTCGTCAACGGACTCCCAATGTCTCATGATTGTGTAAACACTGTGGTAAAAGTACCCGAGCAACGGTTACTTAAAGGAGACTAGCCGCATGCGCACACGATAGCCACACAACGCGAAGCCAATCACGGAAGACGGACCGCCCCACCTACAAGCGTGCGGTACGCAGAGCTCGAGGGGCGTAGCTGCACAGTGAGAGCGCGCACGCCAAACGCAAAATTCACATAGGCTCCCGCATGGTACGCATGCGTAGCAACGTAGGGGAGCAATAACCACTGAATGCGTATAGTAAACCCGCAAGCAAAGTACCATCCGACCATGGTACGTATGGCGATAAACGCTAATACCAATATCATCGTGCTCGCCAACAGTGGTAGTGCACCTTTACCACCAACCGAATGCAATTGTACATTGGAAGCGCCATCTGTGAATTGTCTACTAAACATTATACAACGCTTTGCCCTGGATGAGCATTGTATGGGTGGATTATGTGAATGTAGCAACACCAACATTATCCAAGGGCCGTACACAATTTGGCAAACCCGCTGCATATAAAACTGTGGTATAGTGCGTATAGGGAGACACATTCCTTCACCAACGGTGGATACAATTGGTTCTACACTAATATTTAACGTGCGAAACCTGTACTCGCAAACCAGCTGCAGCCTTTGTTTCAAAACCTGGACCAGTAAACCCCACCCAGAGACAGTGTTGGTGCATGCGAAGAACAGTGGTAAAGCCTAATGAATATGTCGAGCGCCAAATATGCAAAAGCGTTAACCGCGGATGAACCCTGTTTCTGTGTTCGGGACTCTATTTACTGGACGTGTCTAAAGTCAGCATTGCTCCAAATCGACCCGCAAAGGTACGTCAAATGTATTGCCTGCTACTATGAATTAACGGAAGTAGGTGAGGTGTGTAATTGTGGAGACTTTAAGGGTAATCAATACGTATTTCATATGGTGACAAAATCTGATATGGCATACGAAATGTATATACGGATTTTCCGAGGAGCATCCACATACCAGGATGACCTATATTCAATTTCAATTAGCCCTTGCTAAACAGGTAGATCACTATTTGGACGAAGTTCGCCATATCCTCCAGGCAAAGGTGGGACAATCAATGTGAGTGAACCCATCCACCCTACAATATATGTATTAGTGGTTGTGGTCTTATTGAACGTACTTTTGTTCTCAACAGGTGTGTGTGGGCGTGTGTAAATGTTTTCCCTGTGTTTGTGTAGTGATGGTGTTGTCGTACGTAATAACTAAATATACATATAGTACGCATGGTGGTAGTGAGCATATTCACAGGACATCCCCGCTACGTAACACCGCCAGTACGGCCTACGGATCGAAATCTTTAGAAGTGATACAGTAAGGTTGGAGGTCTTTCATTTCTAGATTATGTACAATTCTAGTTAGAATTGGCAAAAATTTCCTAATACAGAAAGCAAGGGGGGACAGCTCTGTAGCAGGAAAACACAGTAGCGTACGAAAACCGGGTCTAATGTAATGTAGGCTCCCACATATGTACCCGCACTGTTACGTTGCCACCTACCAGCTGTAGCTCGTGGTGGAAGTAGGTCCTTTCCATCGTTTTCCAAATTCCTTTGAGGTCAGTGTACATCCACACCTGTACCGGAAACTATAGTAGGGTCATACCCGTATCGTCTGTAATAATGTAACGCACCGTAGCAAACGGGTGGACGTCGTATAGTTGTAATTGGTGCGATCCAAACAGTAACAAACTCTTTACATACTTTTTACCGTCAGCACGTTCGACTGTACCCCTGAACGTGATTTGTTTCGTTCGTAACAACGAGTGGTTGGTGCACTTGCAGTTTACAATGTTAGGTACACGTGATATCCCGCCACAGTTGCATATGCGGATAACCAAACATGCTGATGACTTCGACGTGGTGTAGGGTGCGCAAGCGACTTGTACGTAACCAAATCGTGTCCGACACGGCAAACCGCCTATATAGCCACATGCACGCCAACGCGCGCGTAATTGCAATAACAACATATATCGGCAAACGTGTACTGTATGGTATACATGCGCTCATATACAATCAAAACGGTAAACTGCAACGTATAGCATAATGATGAATGTACCTCCACGTGACTATGTGGAACCATGAACTCGTAGATGTGGTGTTAAACGATTGCCGTACAGCATCCATATTAAGTGGCACTGGATACAATACCTGCAATCGTACAATCACCTGTTGCCTTAATTATGAATCTAAGTCAGTCGTATCGTGAAGGTACACATTGGATCACCTTGTATATGAATAAGCAGCGGCGGGTTTACTTTGATCCCCTTGCACAACCTCCGCCGAGACCACTTGTTCATTTCCTGCAACGAAACTGTCAATACCATTCAGTACAAAGCTGATGATTCCTTGCTATGTGGTATGTTTTGTATTGTCTACCTTCACTTTAAAGTACGTAATGTCAATATTGACTCGAAATTGTCAAACACCAACCTAGCATGGAATGATCAGCTTGTACGACAGTACGTTCGACAAATACAAAATCAACCAAAATATAAATTGTGAGAAAACAAGCTCAATGTATATTGTAACACTTATGTAGTAGAGTAGTTTAGTTGCAAGATCATATGTAGTAGAGTAATTTATTGTAATACATTTTTTTACCTCTAATCCTTTTGTGTTTTGGGTTTCATTTCAAGAAATGACAATCACCTTCAACTCCTGTATGTATATATTTATTGGTACTAGGTTAACAAGTGTAATGCTCATATGACATCCACCATCTTTGCCGATTGTAACTTCATCCAACACTGTAACTTTATGCAGGTTCGCAGCGCGCACGCATACTCTTGCACTTGTTGATGATACGTACAGTTGGTAATATCAACTTTAAAGTTTAAGGTGGCAACGCGGGACATGTTTGTTCTTCAAGGATTTTTACATTCCCCAACTGGAAAATCTTACGTAAAACAACCATCTTTTCATGACCATTACAGTAAAAGATGGATTCCATCTCGCAACATTGTGCAATAAGATGGCGGATATGGGATACATTATTACTATCGGAAGTATTCCACTCTAAACCGTGCAAATTATTTGTTAGCCAGTCCACTTGACAATGGTATCCTGCGGCTAGATCTGAACGGTCACATGGTAATTTCAACAGGCAATGGAATATTAGTGTCGCATCTATAAACAAAGGCTCGATGACTGCAACTTCAATCTTATTTGTACTGTTTGCACTGTCACTCATCTTAAATAACTAATATTTTACCAGCCTAATAACATAATCCCTGCACATACTTCTGTTACGGTTAACTTCAACAAATTCATGTAAATAAACAACGCACTGTTGATTATAGCCACAAGGCAGCTGAAAACAGTGTTGACAATATCATTGACTTTGCGCGAAAATCAGAGCTGCCGAAATAAATTATAGGCAGAGGAAAAGCAAAACTTTGTTTTTGAATCCCCTCAATGTAAAGTTCAGAGATTTTAACAGGTTTTGCATGTGTATTGTTCCGGGCGGCCATATTGCGATTGCGATTTAGCTATCTTTGCAACTTAATCTTTTTAACAGGTTTTGCTTGTGTAGCAATAGCAAATTTGACAGGTTTTGCTAGTTGACGTGAATTTCTCATTGCATTTTTAAGCGATTTTAGAGGGTTTTGTTCCTGGCTAACTTCAGATCTCTGAAGAGGACGCTGAGAAAATTCAAACGATCATTATAACCTGATTTTTCTAAAAATTGTCGTTTAACAGGTTTTGCAAGTGGACGACTCAAATATTTGTGTTAGAGGAAGGAAAATTTACGGGGGCTCCGGATCTGGACTTTCACTATGTGAAAGAGGATTGGGTAGCTAATCAGTCACAATTAATGAACGTAGAGTTAAATTATGTAACGTGTACACAAAAGAAGTGACCAGATTATCAAATAAAGAGACGTTAGTCAATTAACCACGATTTTGAGAAAACTTAAAAAAATGTCGTAGTTATAATATGGGGGATAGAATTTGATAGTCTATCATAATTTTTCGTGGCTAGAAATTTGTGTGACTGTTATTGGTGTTGTTAATATCAGTTTTAGAAACTTTGAAAATTCACTAAACGTTTTCTCCAAGCTCCTTTGAACTATAAAGTCGAACAAGCCCACAGCTTCCGACACTGATCGGAATTTTTCTGTTGAGTAGATTGAAGACAGTTCGTAAAGACAGAGCTTTCCTTTGTCAAGAAATGTGTAAATTGAACATAATTTTTCCACTGTTTATTTTGAAAAATTCTAAAAGTAACTCCGACATTTTTCTGGAGTAAATAGCGTGGCTGCCATAACGTGCCATGTGAATTGTAAAGCGGGATTTTGCTTCGCAAGTAATCACATCGCATACTTCCTCTGCGTCCCTTACCCATTCCATTCTTAAACTCTTTCTCCTTCTTGATACCGTGTTTGTATTGTCTGTTGTTTCACTCGAATAATCAAGCTGGTCTGTTATAGTTTATTATTTGTTTCAAAGTGGAAAATAACCTTTTGTGCCAAAGAATTTCTCGATTTTGAAGTTAATTAAATAAATTTTTCACATTTACTAAAAAAAAAAGAAAAAAAAAAGTAAAAGAGAGAAATTAAAATGACTGGTAATAAATGTTTATTTGAGTACTTTAGCCCGATGGATTGTGTTTGAGTTTTTTCTTCCTCCTTCTTCATTATCTTATTCATGCTTTAATATCCTTTTTAATATTTACACTTCTGGACAGCAAGTTTCTGGAACGCTAGCTCGGGATAACCGTTTCTTAACGAAGAAATCTGAAACTGCGACTCGCTGGGGACTACCAGAAAGACCGTACAAACGCCTTTCAAATTTGAAAAAAAAATACATTTCTATTTATAGAAGCAGCTTTCCTCATAGATTCACTTGATGAGCGTAACAATATATATTCCCAACATTTGAATTGGAACGAAACAATGCCATAGCTTTAAAATTATAATTTCGCGATTAAAATATCATGAGTCGCCTGCAATGACCTCTATCTAAAAGCGATACTGAACTGACTGCTGATGCTGTTAAAAATTTCATGAATATATGAAGTCAGGAAGCGGAGAGGACACTTAATCTGGTTTGTCCACTTCCAGTCTAAACCAATATGGACCAAATATTCAGTTTTAACTCAGCTTTTTACACTTGATATCGCTGTGTGGCCTATTTTTATTTATGTCTTAATTCTTGCATAAAACGTATATGTTATTTGCAGTATTTTCTATTGCATGCAGAGTAAGGTATACATACTATTATATGAATATCTCAGGGATTAAACCTTAAAAAAAAGGGACGTAAGGCGATATTCTGCGAATAAAATTGAGTTAAAACTGAAAATGTGGTCCACATTGGATTAGACTGGAAGTGGACATACGAGTTTAAATATTTGCTGTGGCGTCTATCTTTCGACACTAAGCAATCAGTTCAGTATCGTTACGTAGAGCTCGAGAGTCGAGCGTACACATACACACTCTCTCACGCACACATACATACATACACGCTCACACACACATACACCAAGCACCGTTGAAAGAGGATGAGAATCCGGAAGCAGTCTCCCGTCGTGTTCCACGGGCCTTTCACATACACGTTCTCTTTCTTTCTCTCTCTCTCTCTCTCTCTCTCTCTCGCGTGCACACACAATAACACACACGTACAGAAAAAGAGAGAGACTGCGACGGGGAAAAGCAGACGGCTTTTTGCAGTTTCGACGGAGCCATTGCGCGCGCCAAAAATATCACCTTGTGGAAGCAATGAAAAGTTAAGGAAGAGAAATGAGTAGAATCGTTCGGTTTGCAAGCTCCAGGCAAATTCTCAATACCTGTGCTAATTGCTATTATAAATGTCAGTCCAGCATCTACCGGAGGGGAAGCCTATGTAGTGAGATAGGCTTAAAAGGAGGTGCAGGCGAATTACAACACCAAGATTAAACTGTGAACTTGAGGAGTATTTTTTCTTCCTAAAAGGGAACTACCGCTTCTTTTAACATTTAAATACAAATTTAAAAATATTAAGAATGTAGGTGTTGTGCAACAGGGAAACACTAGGACGTCACTGCTGGCGACTACTTCTCGTATCCCTGTCTCTACGATCATCCTGGCCTGAGCCATACATGATCTACAGGGAAAAATTAATATAAACTCACACGATAGGAGTTATATAAAAAAAATAGTTATATTGCAACTAAACAACCAACTTTGCGACATATTTTGACTGCCTACATAAATATAAAATCCCTCATTTCTTTGTCTGTCTGTCCAGCTGAGAGCTGTATGTCAATCCACTTCCCGTTGGCCTAGAATGCTGAAATTTGGCATGAAGATTCGTGAACACCTCACAATTTCGTAAAAAATATAAAATTGGCAAATATCCTCTTATGTACCCCGAAAACACCTCAATTAATATTAAATTCATTGTTAATAATAGTGGAATAAATAGTTACCATTCTTAATTTCTATCATCAATGTAAATTAAAATAATAGTTTAATTCTTTATATTCAAATTTAAATTGTTGCAAATCAGAAATATTTATAATAAATGTCTAAAAGCATAATAAAGTAGCAGAAGTAATAGTAGTTATAAAAATATTAGTGTTAGCAGTAGTTTTTTTGGTAGTAGTTATAATAATATTAGTAGTCGTTGTAATTATAGTAGTAGCAGTTCTTTTGTTTGTTTGTTTGTGATTCAAAAGTCTTTGGTAAACTTAATTTTGTATAGACCATTTGCGTAACTTGGACTTCGGCCCGTCACGATTGTATGAGTGCAATGCTTATTCACAAACACAAATGCTCCAGGCGGGTTTCGAAACCGTGATCTTGGAGACGCTACGTAATGCCTCTAAATTAGTTGTGGCAATAGTAACAGTAGTTGTAGTAATTGAGGTTGCAATTATAGCAGAATTAGTAGTGCGGTAGTAGTTGAACTAGTAGTTGTTGGTATAGTAGTAGTAGTGAAACTGTTAATGTTACCAACTGATATTAATTATCTTACATATATATAAGATTTTCTTATGGCCTGTTAATGTATTTAGAGGCAAATGAGAAAGCAGTTCATGCCGAATTTTTCAATGATTTCGAAGATATATTTGATGATGACGATCTGCAGTGATTGTAATGGTAGCCTTCCGAATCTGCTGAACTTAATTTATTTGCCAGAAATTGTGTTTCTATATATTTATATATTTTAAAAGCAATTTTAATATTCTTTTATTCTCAACTTCTTTATCCTAAAATAATTTTTACCCATTGATTGTCTTTATTTACGCTACACACAATAACTGTTAATAACCCTATGTAACATTGTAATTATGGCTAAAGGCGTGTAATTTTAACCATTTTATCAAAGGGCCCCTTATTTTTCCCGCGGGGAGGGTCCAATTGCTTACCGCCGCCACTGATGTGAGGCAAGCGAACGATGTGTGTAAGGTAAGTGGCCTAAAGTTCTTTGCCGGTTGAACAACCTCCTTCTATGTTAAGAATTTCATATTCAACACTCTTTCTGCTGGTAATCTAATTCATTAAATATTTATGTGACGTTTCCTTATTTCCGTTAAAATACACAGTCCTGATAGAGGAATGTCGTACAAGGCTAAGAGTACGCGCTTAACATTACTTTCCTTTTAGTTAGCTCCATCGACCTCCATTAATACGATACTGGACTGACTGCAGCCA